>JACXGK010006654.1:0-28025 GCA_016801125.1 Novumbra hubbsi
TAAACTTGACTAAGTACTTATATCTAGTACTTATCCAGCCTAACTGTGTCATTTGATATAGCCTTAAAAATGTTTACCTAAGAGAAGAATCATACTTTCCTTTAAATGAGTGTTGCCTGTCAGATCACCCAGCAGCACATTTTGTTAAGTAATGATGCATCAACCAGTCCTGAACTTGGTTACATAAGCTAACTACTACTAGACATTATCCAAACAGGCGATATACTGTTTCAGTTTCATTTTGACAGAGTCTGGATTCTGGAGATTCCTCAACGGGTATTTTGATAGCAGGATTTTTTTTAATAACATCTTAAAATGAAAAACCCTCAGTGAGACATAATCTGTTGTTTTACATAGGGAGCTACCCACCTGATGCCATGGCAATGGCATATCAAACATATCTTTCCAAACATGTTGAATTTTACATTGTGTGTCAGTCAAATTGGTACCGATACATTTTAGATTGTGTAATCTGTTTGTAAGGAGAAGACCACATTCTATTGGACGGACATTGACACAATTGAATTGGACCTGCTTTCTAATGCATACCAGCAGTGGACTGGCATCGGGGAGATAGCGGATTGGTGTGTGTTCATATTACTGTGTGGTTTAGTGTGTGCATACGATTATCGTGTGTGTGTGTGTGTGTGTGTGCGCGCGTGTTTTTTGCAACGAGTGGGAGGTGAATTCCCTAGTGACCTGGATGGAAACACAGCGCTCACTTACCCTTATCGAATCCCCATCTCCTGGTGTCAGGCGGGATCCCGCTGGGACTCACAAACCAGCATGGAGGATTATTCGACGTCGTTAGGCGCTCCAGACAACGTCGCGGACCCTGCCGTCCACTGTGAACAGAACGGGGGTATTAGACCCAATGCAGCATGATCGCTGTGATCTGGTTCAGGCTGAGAATTAACCGTCTTGATTAGTTCCCAGGACACAGACAGACACAGACAAGAATACCGCAGTGTTACACAAGTTAACACAGAATGATCACGCACATGGGAAAGCATATGTGTGGAATCGACGTTTTACGCGAATACACACAAACATCGTTTTTTTCCCTCCTCAAGTTCTGAGACACTTTCCGTCGTAAGGAAGAATAATAAATATTCTTGAGCTAAGAAGATATGAAGTGTATTTTATTAAATTTTTGCGCTGCACATTATGTTCCCCGATGAATAATAGATGGGTTTAATGTTCTTTAATTACATTATTAATCTGAACATGTAGTGTTACCACCGTCTTTCACCCACAAAAAAGTGTGTATGTGTGTGTGACTACAAAAAGAGATCAAGATTCAGAAGACTCGCTGTAGTACATAGAATTGTTAATAGTAACTAAGTAATTTATTAGGAGATCTATGCTTTAGTGTATTGTGTTCCAGTTTATGTCTTTGAGCCACAGAACATTTTAACCACCTGGGTGTGTATGTGTGGTTGAATGAGAATATTCCAGATATGCCGGATTTATCAGTGTGTCTGTCTGTCTGTCTGTTGGGGTGTGTATGTGTGAATGATCAGTGTGTCTGTCTGTCTGTTGGTGTGTGTCTGTGTGTGTGTGTGCATGTGAATGTGTGAATCATCAGTGGACTGTTGAAGTGTGTGTGTGAATAATTTGTGTGTCTGTCTGTTGGTGCATGTGTAGGTGTAAATGGTCAGTCTCTCTGTTTGTCTGTTGGTGTGTGTGTATGTGTGAATGATCAGTTTGTCTGTCTGTCGGTCTGTGTGTGTATGTGTGAATTATCAGTGGTGTTTGTGTATATGTGTGAATGATCAGTGGTGGGTGTGTATGTGTGAATGATCAGTGTCTCTAGTTGTCTGTTGGTGTGTGTGTGTGTGAATGATCAGTGAGGTGTGTGTATGTGTGAATGATCAGTGGTGTGTATGTGTATGTGTGAATGATCAGTGGTGGGTGTGTATGTGTGAATGATCAGTGTCTCTGTTTGTCTGTTGGTGTGTGTGTGTATGTGTGAATGATCAGTGGTGGGTGTGTATGTGTGAATGATCAGTGGTGTGTGTGCATGTGTAAATGATCAGTGGTGTGTGTGTGTATGTGTGAATGATCAGTGGTGTGTGTGTGTATGTGTGAATGATCAGTGGTGTGTGTGTGTATGTGTGAATGATCAGTGGTGTGGGTGTGTATGTGTGAATTATCAGAGGGGTGTGTGTGTGTATGTACGTGTAAATGATTAGTGGTGTGTATGTGTGTGTGAATGATCAGTGGTGTGTATGTGTCTGTGAATGATCAGTGGTGTGTATGCGTGTGTGAATGATCTGTGGTTTGTGTGTGTATGGGTGAATGATCAGTGGTGTGTGGGTGTATGTGTGAATAATCAGCATTGTGTGTGTGTGTGAATGATCAGCGGTGTGTGTGAAGGATCAGCGGTGTGTGTGTATGTGTGTGTGAATGATCAGTGGTGTATGTGTGAATTATCAGTGTTGTGTGTGTGTGTGTGTGTGTGTGTGTGTAAATGATCAGTGGTGTGTGTGTGTGAATGATCAGTGGTGTGTGTGTGTGAATGATCAGTGGTGTGTGTGTGTGAATTATCAGTGTTGTGTGTGTGTGTAAATGATCAGTGGTGTGTGTGTGTGTGAATGATTAGTGAGGATTTTCTAAATGAATCAGGGCTCTCATGGGGACCCAAGGTGAGCCTCACCACAGCCCCCTAATTTATTAAAAGAGAAGCGGAGGGGCTTTTCATAGTAGCGCCAGGAATTGAGGACCATTGGAATGGATTAGACTTCCTTTCAGCGAAGCAGGTCATTGGGAGCTATTGCTGTATAGCACAGTGGACCAGGATATTTCTCTTTTCAGATTCCCATAGAAAGAAATTCAATCTGCCAAGTGTGTAGTCAGGGTAGGTTTAAGGTTGAATAGGCCTCCCGCATATTCGCTTCACCCTCTCTCTAACTATGCCCCCATGGCCCCATCATTTGCTCTTCCTCCCTCACACTCTCCTCACACCAAGTCTCTATGGTCTTCTCTACATTACTCACCCACACTCTGACCTCTCCTCTCCGTTCTTCAGGAACATGCTCTTCTCTCCTCGCTTGATCACCACCTTCCTCCCCATGGCTCCCCATCCCTCCCCCATCCTCCCACTCCTCCACCACCCTCCCCCTCCATCTTCCACCCAATCCCTCCCCATCCTCCACCCCCTCTATCCCCATCCCACCCCACCCCATCCTCCACCACCCTCCCCCTTCATCTTCCACCCAATCCCTCCCCATCCTCCACCCCCTCTATCCCCATCCCACCCCATCCTCCACCACCCTCCCTCTCCATTTTCCACCCAATCGTTCCCCATTCTCCACCGCCTTACTCCCTCTTCGTCCCCCTCCCTCCCACACTTTCTCTCTCTCTACTGTATGAAGTGTATCCGATAAAACCTGTACATAAGTCAACATGGCCCACCTCACTTAGCAATGAGCCAGTTGACTAGTAAAATGATTAACCATCTCTCTCTCTGTACGACGATACCTCTAAATAATGTTTTTCCCAATAAAGTCTGGTTGTGAGTGTGAGGGCGTGCGCGCGCGTGCGTGTTTGTGTGTAGCCCGGTGTTTGATTATTAGCTCAGAGCAAAACAGATGCGCAAACAGAGATAGTGGGAACCCAGTCACATCAGATTAGGACCGACACTCAAAATCAAACTCTCCCGGCAAGCACACAGGCACGCGTTGTTGCATGCTCACTTAACTACACTCAAACTACACTCAAACTGTTCACAGCAAGTTTTTATAGCATGTTCGTAGCATGTTCATAGCATGTATAAATGACCATGTTACAGATACACACACGGACTGTTTTATACGGGGGAATTAAGACCAATAGTAACACAGCCATCTGTGTGAAACCAAAGCTAAATGCTGATGCAATCCTTTCAAGTAGTTAAGGGTTAAGGTTTGGGATACATATCGCCTGAGGTGCCTGAACTTAC
This sequence comes from Novumbra hubbsi, assembly GCA_016801125.1. Lineage (NCBI taxonomy): Eukaryota > Metazoa > Chordata > Actinopteri > Esociformes > Umbridae > Novumbra > Novumbra hubbsi. The sequence continues at coordinate 3,944 of JACXGK010006654.1, forward strand.
AATATGGATATGACATTTTAAAATGCAAAATCCTAGGGACTAACCAAATATCAGCACCCCAAACCCAGTGACTAACCCCAGGCACACAAGCCCCAACTCCCAGGAATGGCGACATTATTTGAGATTTGGGATATTAGCCAAGGGTTAGGGTTAATGAATGGCTTAGGAGACGTTATATATGTTGCTCTTAAAATAGTTTGAACTGCCTAAATTATATACTAAGTCAAAAAGTAATTTGCTAAATAGTTGCTAATCTTCAGGGGAGTTTTACAACATTTATTTGCCATTTCAATTATTTGTCACAATGGAGACACCCCACTTGCTTGCTGTCTACTCGGCTAACCGCAGAAGTAAAAAGAGAGCTTTAGCATATTGGAATGAATGAACACACTGAAGGCTGCAAACACAGGAGGTGGACAAAATAACGGAAATGCAACAAAAGGACAGTTACTTTGAAGTAACAAAATCACAATTTTAAACTCATTGAAACTTTATGGGACATTATTTTAGGTAAGCTAACCCTGGTCTTTGATAAGAATAGATCATTGTGGAGTGGAAGGCCCCGGTGCATACATTAGCAAGAGGACAAATACATGAGAGTGTCTAGTTTATCAACTAGCAGGTTAATGAAATAGTAACCGCAAAACACCAGTCTCCACAAAAACAGGAAAGAAGTGACTCTGGCATGCTTGCCTATAACAGAATTTATTTAGTGAATGTATTTAAGTTGTTTTACCAATCCATTAAAAAAAATAAGATCTAGCTTTTTTTTTTTTCCAGTAAGAATGTTTTTCCAATAAGTTTCCCACTACTAGATCCCCTATGCAACGAATCCCCAGGATTGTCCATCATATCAGAGTTATTATCAAGATTTGAGGGGGTGACCCAAATAGGTGTTGCGTTTGGAGCAGAAATGACATTGGTCATTAGGTTAAAATCATTCTTAATCCCCACAGAACTGTGCTACGTATAAAGGGTTTAGGATTTAGAAGTAATTTCTCCAGGCTGACATGGAATATATTCACAGTGCCCACAGACAAGTGGTGGCAATCCTCAAGCTCCATTCAAGAATCAGCCCTCCCTCTATCTTGGATTTACAGAGGTGCCTTTTACACTTCCTGTGTGTTATAATCCCAGATGAATTGGTTGATAATTGAGTTATTATCAGTTGCTTATAAAATAAATTATAATAGGCAATTATGGGAGGAAGATCCTTTTTGAGGAATGAAATCTGTCTATGCTACAAAAAAACCTCTTTCAGATGTCTTTATGAATAATGATAACAACCACTTCATCCGGAGTAGGTGTCAATGCCTTGATAGTATTAGATTGTTGAAATGTTATGCAAGAAAGGTCACAGAATTTATTCAAAGTCCCTCGTAAACCAGAGACTGGGGTTCCTACCACTCCTTAGTGTTTGGAATGGTGCTCATTGTTTTACCAGAAACAGAAAGAAGTTGTTAGTTGTTCTCCTGTCACAGATGTGACAGAGTTTCGATCTCACAGATTTGACCGAGTTTAGATCTCACAGATGTGACCGTGTTAAGATCTTACAGATGTGACTGTGTTTAGATCTTAAAGATGTGACTGTGTTTAGATCTTACAGATGTGACCGTGTTTAGATCTCACAGATGTGACTGTGTTTAGATCTTACAGATGTGACCGTGTTTAGATCTTACAGATGTGACCGTGTTTAGATCTCACAGATGTGACTGTGTTTAGATCTTACAGATGTGACTGTGTTTAGATCTCACAGATGTGACTGTGTTTAAATCTTACAGATGTGACTGTGTTTAGATCTTACAGATGTGACTGTGTTTAGATCTCACACATGTGACTGTGTTTAGATATTACAGATGTGACTGTGTTTAGATCTCACAGATGTGACTGTGTTTAGATCTTACAGGTGTGACCGTGTTTATATCTTACAGATGTGACTGTGTTTAGATCTTACCAATGTGACTGTGTTTAGATCTCACAGATGTGACTGTGTTTAGATCTTACAGATGTGACTGTGTTTAGATCTTACAGATGTGACCGTGTTTATATCTTACAGATGTGACCGTGTTTAGATCTTACAGATGAGACCGTGTTTAGATCTTGCAGATGAGACCATGTTTAGATCTTACAGTCACTCGTAGTTTTATGCAGCCGTCTGGCCAATAGTTTGTTGCCAAACTCAAAACTTTTTTGAGTAAGTTAACTTGACTTTCCAGGTTCTTTGTCTTACTTTGTCTCTTTTTGGAAGCCTGGAGCGCTATGACGCTGCACTCAGCAACAACCACTCAGTGTGTCCTAAAGATGGAGAGGTCTCAGTATTGTTGGTTTTATAGAAATGTGTGATCTTGACTTTCAAATATTTATTCAGCCCAAGATCTGATGCTCCCATACAGTCCTAGGTAGAATGAAAGTGAGCAAATCATCAGTGCATGGTTGGGTTGAGAGGAGTCAATGGTGCGTGTTTTTGTCAGATCGTTTCAGACAGATGTCCTGGATGGGAGGGAGAACGTCTGAAGTGATCACTCCTAGGATCTCCTGCCACCGCCCTATTCTCCCACTCGCACTCCTTCCCAGCACACTCCCTCCTTATCTTTTGCAAAGAGACACACAGGGAGAAAGGAGAAACCATCAAGATGATGTTGAAAAAATGTGCAGCACAACAAAACGTACACTAAGAAAACTGGCGGAGGATTTTAAATGATCTAAGAGTAGGAATGAAACTCTTAAATTATCTATTTGCAAATCAACAGCTGGTGTAAAACATATATATAACAAGCATAAATCAAATGTGAAAACATCACCAAAACGACATCACTACTACTATCACCCAAAAAATATTGCCAATTTGGTGGAACAAACTTAAAAATGAATAGGCTTATGTATAAGAATGACTATGAAATGTCTCTTATATGTTTCTTGTTTAGCAAGTTGGGAAAAGTTTGGGTGGATAAAACTTTGTGTTGCATCATACAGAAGAGAAATGTTTAACAAATGCAAAGGACTATCGTTTTCCACAGCAATGTTTTCTAATAGAGTCAGGTGTCTGTGTTTCTGTATCAACAAGTAAATCAAAATGGGCAGTGGCCTTTCTATGTATAGATCCCCTATGGTATCAATCCCCAGGGGTCTCCATCACTCAGAGATATAATCAAGATTAGAGGGGCCAAGCGGGGTTCCTCAACATGGGGCTTAGAAATGACATTAGTCAATGTTCAAAATGACCGTTAACTTGCTTTCAGATGGACGGTGCAATGTACAATGGGATTATTAAGCCATTTATTTACGCTGACAGGGGACATGATTACAGTGTCAACAGAGGATCCATTCTAAGCCAGCTGTGTGATGTAGGTGCATTGTAAAGCCAAAACAATTAAAAAAAGTGCTGATGTCAGTGGTCCAATACTAAGATATATATTTTGGGAGAGACATTGTTTTCCTTGAAATTATGATATTAGAGCGGCTTTTTACCTGTCCTTTGTGTTTTATAGGCCCAGATGAATGGGTTAATAACTGAGTCCAAATGCATACAGAAGGACATAAATATGGGGACATTCTGGATAAAGGTAAAGCAATTGCAGAAGAAAATACATTCAATGGAATTATGTGAATTAAAGGATATGTTAGATGACAAATGTTCTGACCTAAACGAGTGCTGCATCCTTATGTGTATAGGTTTGTTCTTACTCCAATAGGTCCTGCAACCAATGAGAAAGTCAAGTAGGATTGGCGTGTCAATCGATCAAATGTTTTTTTTAGCCCTTTTTTACATCAACTAGTGTCAGTGCATTTACAGGTGGGCTGTGTCCAGAGTCTTGAGGCAGAATCCAGATCAGCTGCACAACCAGGTGACCAGGACAGGGACCACCAGGTGACAAGGACAGGGACAACCAGGTGACTAGGACAGGGACCACCAGGTGGGCAGGACAGGGACCCCCAGGTGACCAGGACAGGGACCACCAGGTGACCAGGACAGGGACCACCAGGTGACCAGGACAGGGACCACCAGGTGGGCAGGACAGGGACCACCAGGTGGGCAGGACAGGGACTCCCAGGTGACCAGGACAGGGACCACCAGGTGACCAGGACAGGGACCACCAGGTGAACAGGACAGGGACCACCAGGTGACCAGGACAGGCACCACCAGGTGGGCAGGACAGGGACCCCCAGGTGACCAGGACAGGGACCACCAGGTGGGCAGGACAGGGACCACCAGGTGGGCAGGACAGGGACCACCAGGTGACCAGGACAGGGACCACCAGGTGGGCAGGACAGAGACCACCAGGTGGGCAGGACAGGGACCACCAGGTGACCAGGACAGAGACCACCAGGTGGGCAGGACAGGGACCCCCAGGTGACCAGGACAGGGACCACCAGGTGGGCAGGACAGGGACCACCAGGTGACCAGGACAGAGACCACCAGGTGGGCTGTGGGAAGTGACTGAAGGAATCTTCAGGCCAATAGTTCTGCAACACACCCAGGAGGACGTTGGACCGTTCTGCTAAACATGGTCAGATCAGGTAGTCTGGAGGCATGATCCAAGGGCTCAGGTCTCTGTAAGATTCAGCAGAACCCTTGTGCAAAACTAGCAGCATTAAACTAGGTACTAAGATGGGGGGGGGGATCCGGAGACATTGCGGCCCCATGTTTGGTAATACAATTGAAGGGACAAGGAACTTTCCACAAGGCTAAAACACTTTTTTGTTCTGTAGGGACATGATTGAACACTGCCCACAGACTAGCCCACTGCTCACAGACAAGCCCACAGTCCACTATATGTAGAAGTTTCCACTTGCATCTACACTTGCCTTTAGCAAGTAGCTGAATTCAAGTGGCATATGTTAAAATGTATAATGATACATAAGGACAGTCACATGGAAATATTCCAATAACAATTAATCAAATAGAGTCTGGCTCCTCTTTGGGTTTCTTCTTAAGTTTATACCCTGTAAGGGAGTTTTGCCTAGTCACTGTGCATCACCACTGTTGTGGCTGGCTCTTTGGGGTTTCAGTCTGTATGCTTTGTAAAAGCACTTTGTGAAACTGCTGATTTAAAAAAGGCTTTTAAAATACATTTGACTAAAATTACAATAACAACATATGACATTGTGTGATAATATAGTGATAATCTTTAGATCAGGGCTGCAAAAAAATGTTCCAGGAGATCTACTGTCCTGTAGGTTTTCTCCATACAAACACACTGTGTACAGCCGTGTCCAAAATATTTGAGAATGACACAAATATCCATGAACAGTTTGGTGACGAACAACGCCTTTTCCAGCATGATGGAGCACCTTACCATAAGGTAAAAGTGATAACTAAGTGGCTCGGGGAACAAAACATAAACATTTTGGGTCCATGGCCAGGAAACTCCCCAGATCCTTAATCCCATTGAGAACTTGTGGTCAATCCTCAAGAGGCAGGTGGACAAACAAAAACCCACACATTCTGACAAACTCCAAGCATTGATTATGCAAGAATGGGCTGCCATTAGTCAAGATGTGGCCCAGAGGTTTATTGACAGCATGCCAGGGCCAATTGCAGAGGTCTTGAAGAAGAAGGCTGAACACCTCAAATATTGACTCATGTACTTAATGTAATTGTCAATAATAGCCTTTGACACTTATGGAATGTTTGTAATAATAGTTCAATATACCATAGTAACATCTGACATAAAGATTTAAAAACCCAGCAGCAGCAAACTTTGAGTAAACCAATACTTGTGTCATTCTTAAAACTTTTGGCCACGGCTGTACACTTATGTCTGAGCAACATAAAACAGAAATATGAGTGTTTTGTGTGACAGCAAAACTAGCAGACGAACATCTCACAAGAGGCAGAGAGAGGCTAGCAAGTTTGTAGGCTAACATGCAACATTGTAATTATTTGCTAAATAACAACATTAACTACAAATAAAACTTGACATCATTTTTTATTGTATGTGGTTAAATGAATATTGATTATGATGCGTTAAATGTATACACACAAAACCCACACATCGGGTCTCAATGAACAAAATATATTAAAGATCAAAATGTTTACTGTACATTGTGCAATTTGTTGTGGACAAAATATATAACGACGGTCAATGGAAACCAAAATTACCAACCAATTGAGGTCTGGATTCAAACTCGGAAAATAAAAGTAAACAACTGAAATTATAGGCTGTTAGAACAGTATTTCATCACTGCAACAATAATGTGACTCAGTAGTGTGTTTGGCCCCCACATGCCTGTATGTGCTCCCAACAACATCCGGGCATGCTCCTGATGAGACAGCAGATGGAGACCTAGGGGATCCCCTGGGCAGCAGTGAGTTCCTGGACAGTCTGTGGGGCTACTTGGAGGTAAACCCATAAGTAAAAAAGTTAACCTTGACAGTATATTATATGTAAAGGCAAAATGCCTCGGCAGATGGCCAAGTAGCCAACAGCAAGCAGGTAACAGCACCAGTACACACCACTGGGACATCATCCAGAACGGAGAGTGGGGAAAGGGACACACATTACGACAATATCTCACCTCTTCATTCACATAAATACAACAGAAGAAGTCCTCACCAGGCACAGCCATTGGATTGGTTAAACCTAGTGGTCACTTATGTTTCCTTTAGTCTAGGGAAGTTTGAGCATGATTTAAAATTCTAAACAGTCAGCTTTCCCTCTCCCCCTCCCTCCCCCATAACCGAACCTCTCGTTTCCTGTTGATCCTCTGGTGGGCCCTTGCCCTCCTAAACTTCAGCTTTGTTTCTCTATCTCTTTACACTTTCCTCTGTGTAAATCAACCATACTCAGGGCCAATCACTGTATTGATATAAAGGAAGGTCTTTCACAAAATACATACTGTTACACATATTCCCTGGTTGGCTGGCCGACAGACAACAGTCATTTTCCTGGATGAAGGCTACATGTAAGCACACAGTAACATTAAGGTAATTATCACCAGTGTCAGTTCCATGTAGGTTTGTGTACTGCTGCTTGAAATTTAGCAATCGTCCTAATTAAACGCCTTGGTAAAGATACGTCAGGAAGGTTTTTAAAGTCCACATGGTTTAGTAACTAGGTTGACATAAAGAAATTGCGTAGACCCAAAATAGTTTTGGTGACATTGTTGGAATAATCATGGCTGCTCTCTGGAATAATTTAAGTCTGCTCTAAATCCAAAACCAATAAACCAATAAAAACTAAGTATAATTGTAACTGAGTCCAATTCAAGACGAAGACATTCAATAAGTAGTCTCTAGACCTGACTGAAGACCTGAGACTAGTTGGAAGTAGGGTACTTCAGCCCAGGCGAGAGGCTTGAGGGTCAGACTGAAAAGCAGTGGTAGAAGTGCACATTCCTTGCTGTTGTATAACATAAACCTGAAGGAGCAAAAAACTACATTGATTTTTCACACCAAGTTTCTTTACAATCCTAGATGGCAACAACATGGAGATATCAACCACAACACAGTGGATATCAAAAGTCTGGATGGCAACAACATGGAGATATCAACCATGACACAGTGGATATCAAAAGTCTAGATGGCAACAACATGGAGATATCAACCATGACACAGTGGATATCAAAAGTCTAGATGGCAACAACATGGAGATATCAACCATGACACAGTGGCTATCAAAAGTCTAGATGGCAACAACATGGAGATATCAACCATGACACAGTGGATATCAAAAGTCTAGATGGCAACAACATGGAGATATCAACCATGACACAGTGGATATCAAAAGTCACATCAGACCTTTTTTTGCCGTTTTTACCAATCAGACAATACAGGTGTTTGAGAAACCACATAAATCAATCAAATGTATTTCATAAAGCCCTTTTAACATCAGCATTTTTCCTTAAGTGCTTATATAGACATTCATCCTAAATTCCCAATGCGCAAGCAAGAATTCATGCACAGTGGCTAGAAAACCTCCCTGGTATGATCAGACCTTAGGAAAAACCTATATCCCTTTCAACCTCAGCCTAAATGCCGGCAATTTGATGTTGCTGTTATTGACCAGAATTATAAATAGTTCATAGATGATACAATGCTTTTCGATTGTAGACCGAGTCTATTTTACTATACTGACGGCCTCGGCTATCTATGAATAAAGCAGTCATGCGGTGGCAGTACCTACAATGCTCTTTCATGCCATTATATTATTCACGCAAGCCATTTCACACCTCTGTTCCAGCATGGAAACACTTGAAACAGACGTTTAGCCAAATACATATATATATATATATATTTTTTTTTTGTTCTAGAAAATTCAAGTTTATTTAGGCTACTTCTTACCACCCATTGTGAGCTGAACCAAAACGCGCTGTCCTGAGTTTTAGTAACTCAAATGTGACAACATTAACACTACTTGGGAGTCAGACAGAGTCGGCAGCTTAACGGCAAAGCCCTAGCAAACTGGTAGTTTCTTTTAAAGTAATAAGTTGAAGCATCATAACGCGCTCTAAATAACTTCACTGTATTGGCTTGTTTGGCTTAAGGTTAAAAGGTGGCTGCCATGATGGATTAAAATAAGTGCCCCTCTCTCGTCCTGACATTCCCCGTCACACACACACATGTACAAACATCTACAAATAAATCCCTATATACCGAGTTTCTCCTTCTCACCCCAAAGTTACAACCGTTCTGTGTGAGTCATAACCTATATCTAATCAGTGTTGTTCTGACTATTCATGTAGATTTATTTTCTGTTGACTTGGGGTTTTTATCTGTATATAGCACTGCCTATATTGTTTGTCTGTCAACATTCCATTGTCGGCATCTTGTCAGTATCATAAGAATGAATCCATTCTTGCTTATTAAGCCTATACATACAGTGGGGCAAAAAAGTATTTAGTCAGCCACCAATTGTGCAAGTTCTCCCACTGAAAAAGATGAGAGAGGCTTGTAATTTTCATCATATGTACACTTTACCTATGAAAGACAAAATGAGAAAATCCAATCAGACCCCAAATGTTGTCTCACATCATGTTCTTGATATACCGTCCTTGGTGGTGGCATTCAAAGTCCAGTATATCCAGCTTGAAGTGCTGGACTGGCTCACCCAAGCTGTTCCAAGCCACTTTCTCCTTGCTAGTGAGCTTGTTGGGGAATTCATTTCACTCCAGGATCTTCTTTATCTTTGGTTCGGACGAAGACATCAGCTATGACCTTTGCCTCAGACAGTTTAGAGAAGAAATCTTGAAGGTACTTGAATACGGCCAACTACGGACGTAGAGCTCTGACAACATGTTTTACCAGGCCCACATTGATGTGCAGTGGTGGCACCTTCTGGGGGTCCACCAGTGGCTCCCGCATGACGTTGTTCCTCCCCACTGAGAACTCGGGCTGCTGTGGCCAGTCCTGCCTGTGGTAGAGAGCCTTGGTTTTCCCTGCGGTCCCAAAAGCAAAGATACTTGGTAAAACTTGGGAAACTTGGTAAAACGGCCTTGGAGACCCCTCAGGAATGCCACACTTTTGAAGTCGCCCATGACACCCCAGCCATACTCGTCATACTTCCAGGCATCCAGCAAGGACCTGATGCTGTTGTAATCCTCTTTGAGATGCACCGAGTGAGCCCGGGGAAGAGATGGGGACTTGTTACCATTATGGAGCAGCACGGCTTAGAGGCTCCTGGGTGAGCTGTCACTGAAGAGGCGCCACTCATTCTGGTTACAGGCGATTCTAATTGCCTCCAACATACTGGTCACAAGGTGGCACAAGCAGAACACATCTTGGTGGGTGATGAAGCTGACTAAAGGTTGGTGACGCTTCTTATTTGTGACTTGCATGCTTTCATCCAACAAGTTCCACAGCTTGAGATGTCAAAAGTATGGCATAGGACTTGGTGAGAGCAAGATCTCTAATCATGTTATTGAGGACTTTTTTCTCCTCAGCTGGAACTAAATTGAACTGTTGGGCATGAGGCCTAGTATTTATATTACTATTTAACTGGAAAGTTCGAGAAGTTACTTCAAGTTTTCTCTGCACTGAATCAATCTGTAATGTTCTGAAAAATAAGTACATTTGTAAAATATCCCCGTCCTGTTCACAAAGCAAAGTTTTGGGGGAATAATAGTAATTTTCGATACTTCTAAGGCATAAGCAATTAGGACATAACACTTACTACCCAGGAACATTAAAATACATGTTACACAGTGTAATCACTGTGACCGCTGGGGTCTGAGATGAAGTCTCACTCAATAAGTATTGGAGTGCAATGAGTGCTGATGTAGGAACTTTGGTTCTTTAAGTGTTTCTAGCTACAAAAACAGAATCAGGAACAAATGTCCTTTGGAAGCAACTAAAAACATTTTTATGTTAATTACCAGCTCAAAAACATTATGAGTTTATATGCCCTCCAGGTCTGTGGTCTGGTCAAAACAGTGTGCATGCAGGATTTTACATATTATGTTCATGTTGTTTTAATTAAAATAATTGATCTAAACAGGCTCTCAGTGTAGAGAGAATCCTCTCAAATGCCTATTTAGACTACAACAACTGTCATGACAACACTTAAAGTAGAGCATTTATAAATCCATATATAGATAAAATATATCTATATGACAATTACAGTAGGTTTGTGACAATTACAGTAGGTTCCATTTTACATAAAATATAGAGGACAGTATTGTTGGCTGACTACTGCTGTTTAATAAATAATTCATATAATTCGCTAATACACTGCAGAAATGAAGGGAACACATAATCATCACAGTATAACACCAAGTCAATTACACTTCAGGGATATTAAACCGTCCAGTTGGGAAGCAAAACGCGATGGTGAAAAAGGAAAATGGTTTTGCAGATCTTTCCTGGCCGACCCTTCTCTTGTTTTGGTGGTGGTTTGCTGGGGTCCTGGTCACTACTGGTAGGATGAGGCGCTACCTGCAGCCCAATCAGGTGGCACTGGCAGTCCAGCTCCACCAGGATGGCACCTCCATACGTGCAGTCGCAGGAAGGAGGAACAGGAGGAGTACAGCAGGTTCACCCTGAGCACATGCGACAGACAGATCCCCCAGGACACCCTCTACTGTGTAATCAGGAGCATGCCCAGATATTGCCGGGAGTGAGTACAGGAAAGTGGGGTTCAAACACACTACTGAGTCACATAATGAGTTGCCGAAAAGTTGTTGAAATTCACGCCAGTTGGAACAGCCTGTGTTCTCTTAGATTTTCTAGGTGTGTTTGAATCCAGCTCTCAATAGGTTGGTGGTTTTGTTTTCGATTGGCTGTTGCTACATAATTTTGTTGAAGAAAATGACACATTTTGCTGCATTCTTAATATATTTAAAGTGATCCCTGAATTATTTGAGCATTGCATATTGGTTGGTTGTCAAATAAATAGGCATCAGGTTGTAAATCAATGACTGTTACATAGTTTGCTGCCCTCGTCCATTCAATATGATGTATTGCTATATATCAAATTACTAGTTATTTTCCACTCAAAAATGTACATATGGTTACTTTTGTATTGGAATGTGGGGCAGTAAGGATATACTTAGGCTAGCTTATTATGTCCTTAGAAACACAGAAGCTTAGATAGCGATAGTGTGGGATAGCATTTCCTCCTCCAATTTTGCTTTTTGCGGACTACAGCTAAGCAGTAGCCGCTACATTCAGATCGCCCAGGTCCTAGTGGTTGTATGCAGGTTGTATCCACATGTAACATACAGGAATGATTTTGCAGGCACAGACTAAACATACTATAGGACAAACAAAAGCAAAAAATATCCTGCTCAATTGAAATTTCCATTGACATTGTTTTTTTGTCCTAGAATTGGCTTAATCAATGCCTGTGACACCAGCCCCATAGTATTGTAAATCAAATGAGTTAGCATCTTGTAATGGGCACCGCGGTCAGACAGGCGAGTTCCTATTATAAAGTGTATTGACATAAGAAGTTTGCATAAGCAGACAGGCTGAAGTACAAGTAGAATTATGACACGCCGAAAAACTTTAAGGGCTTATTTATGGTTCCTGCTTTTGATCATTGATTTGCCTTGCTCTGGCTAGTTGATGCTCTTGGGTTATCGGTTTACACAATTGACTGAAAGAGAGCCTCGTTCTTAACTGTCATCGTTTTTGGATCGGGACGAGTATGTTATCAAGTGTAAGAGAACTCCAGAGGAATTAAACGAGGTAGAAAAACATTCAGGGAGGTTTTGTGGGTTTGGTAAATGGGTTGTGATTATCTACATTGTACTGTCCCTATTGTAAACAAAGTTCAGGGAATGATGACTGATGTCTAATTTGCATATTGGTCTGCTGTTGGGTTCAAGACATTGTCATGTGTTTTTTTGCATTCATTCACTAATATTTGTCTAAAGACACACCCATGTCCATACTCAAAAATGCAATAACATTTAAAAAGATTCCTTACTCTACATTATTTCCTAAAATGTTTTGAAATACTGGAAACTTAAAAATAACCCCATCAACGTAATCGCTTCTCAAAAAATGTAGTGTTGTCACTGTGTGTGTATTTTAACATGTTTTAATCATATCTAATGCTGTTGAGATGCTGTCAGTTCCACTTTAAATTGTATTTACTTCACACTAGTAACAATAAATAATTTCTGTGTATTAACTTACTGACTCTGTTTTTACTCTGTTGTTACTAGTAACTAACATGTCACTTACCCGCCAAAACAAGTGTTGTTGCTGGTGTGAATAGAACTTTTCAGGTGCCAATGTGAAATGCTGTTAGTTGCTTCCCAAACACACACTTTTTTCTGATTCTGTTCATTCATGAAGAATAATTATTTCTTCACCACTAATTCCACTCTAACAGACATTGAGCTTGTTGGAAATGTTTTCTCACGTTGAATAACATTTTCACCTGTTTACACAGTAAAAATATAAGGAAAAAGTGAATCTGGATACAGGTCTCATTTATCTTATAGGTTATAAATGCTCAATACGGACAAGCAAATCTGTATGGTATTAGTGCAGGCAGCATAAAGTGGTAAACAATAAGTAGGCTCAATCATGCATTTTCAGCTACAGGAACTTCTTAGCATTGAACAAACAACTGTGAATACGTTGCGCTCAGAAATTGATCAATCAAATGAATTTATAAAGCCTTTTTTACATCAGCCGTTATCACAAAGTGCTTTCCCAAACAGCCTGAAACCCCAAAGAGCAGGCAACAACAGTTAAAGCACAGTGGCTAGGAAAAACTCCCCAAAGGGGGCAAAAATGTAAGATGAAACCTTGAGAGGAACCAGGCACGGAGGGGTGACCAGTCCTCTTTGGGTTGTACAGGGTGAATATTTCAGGAGCACAAGTTTTAGTAATTAATAAATGCTTGTGGTCTGTGTCCAGAGTCTATAAAACCTCATCCAGACAACGGGGGGAGGGTTGCTAGACCTCACGCAACACAAACAGGAGTGCTTTGAACAGGGACAGCAGCGAGTCTTTCGAGCCTGATACTCCAGATGTGTGGACCAAGGCCTCGTGTCCTCCAAAGTTTAAACAAAGCAGGAGACAAGGAAAATGAAGAGAGCGCATTCCTTAGATTTACAAGAATGTACAACGGAGAAGGAGAACTGCCCTGCTGCCCCCCTCCGGCACAACTATCATCGAGATACACAACGGTGTGTCATCAGCGTGACAGTGGGGGGCACTGTATAGGTTTTCTCTCCACCTGAACAAATGTCCAATTTTGAATCAATCTGGTGTGACGCACCAGCACACAGCCCAGCAAAATAAAAAGACTGAACCCCATTCATATTCACGCCGGTACCTATAGGATACAAGACACCCATAAAGGTGCGCGTACCAGTACGGAATGAACACTAGCACGCACACCGTCACATGCCTCATAAAACCGCTACCGTCATCCGATAAAACATCTCCCGGGGCATAACGGAGCAGAGCAAGGAAGGAACAGAGTATGTGACGGAGAAGCACGGGTGTAAAAACAATGAGTTAAGCACATGCGGGACATGTGGGGGTGGGGGGGAGATAGAGAGAGATAATGACGAATTGATTGACAGATGCAAATGAACAAATGAGCGTGCAGTAAATAAGATAGCTGGAGGAGTGTGACAGGTTCTCTGGTTGAAGGGGTTCACCTATACTGTGTGAGAGAAACCAGTGGGGCCGATGCCTATCTGGCCTGTTAACAACACCACTCCAGTGACACTGCCAGGCCACGCACGGATGAGCCTAATATGGATTCATATCCCGCATCATATACCTCAGAAACAATGGCCCCGCGCTATGTATCTGTCTGTGCCATCTGGGGGGGGGGGGCATATTCTGTGGACTGTACAGTCCTTTCAGTTGACACAGGATAGTTACCATAACCTTACTGCAACCTCTAACTGTTAGTGAAGGGAACGTACAACTGACCACACGTCAGTGCGCATGGCTAGCTTGATTGGACTAATGACTGGGCTGTCACTTGCCTGTTCCAGACCTAGTGACAATTTATCATTGCAATGCAACTTTAGGGGAACGTAACTGATAATATTGTCTAATATTGGCCAAAGCCCCGGGTTGGCTTCAGGGGGGAACATTGTGTAAGGACCTTGGTAAGGCCACTCTTTGCCCCTCCAAATGGGATATCCCTATTTGGAACAATGGGTATAGTGATCCCGGCCAGGGAGGTGAAGGTGGCGGATTCGAGCCATTGCCTGCCGCTTCCCCTAAATCGTCACCACTAGATGCTGTCCCTTGGTTTGGCCTTCAAGGGTTAAAGACTAGATACGAGCTAGTCACACAGGCACACGTGCACACACACACACAAACAAACGTAAACAGATAATGATAAAGTAAAATGAGATGAAGCGTGTCCATCAACTCTAAAGTTCAAAGTTATCTCATTTCTGTCAATACAGTAAAGACCCTTGTGATTCCATCTGGAGTCAGCCTTAAGAGATCAACCCCAATCATAGGATCACATACATTGTGGTTTGGTGCCGGCCTAGCTAATGATCCTTCAACACCTTTATCTACTTATTGGTTGCAAGCCGAGCAGTTTACACACCAGAAAGGAGGCATACAATCAGGGAGCATGAGATAGAGATGGAGAGAAGGGTATGGTAGGTACCACATAGCTACTTAGTGTGTTTGTATGTGTGCAGAGAGAAAGATTGAGAGACCAATTGCTGTTATTTCATCAGACAAATTAATTCCTAGTTTTTTTTTAATGAATGGCAGCCTGTTTTTAAACAATCACGATTCTTTTCAAAATAATTGATTTAGAAAATGCAATAGCCAGACTCGACATTCACTCACAACCATTCGATACGCTATTCTCGCACACATAACTTATGCACTGACGCAGCATAGACAATATACGTAGCCTAAATTACACCGGAGGACTTGCATATGTAGCCAACAGTACAGTACACAAAAAGACACGCACTCATGACAGGTCTTTCCAGCCGCAGAATACACAGGACAGTGACACTCACTTGTGGTCGGCAGACAGTTGCGAGGCGCGCCTCCGTTTTGCTTGGAGAAGCAGAAAGCAATAGGAGCCACGAGAATGGCAGGACGGAAGGGGAGGGAGGGAGGGAGGAGAGGAGGGAGGGGGAAATGCGGACGGAGGGAGGTGGAGAGGGGTGCAATAAGAGGGCTGAGTGGTTCTAGTAAATATTTATATTGCATTATGATATGCGGGAGAGTGAAAGAGAAAGAGGGACAGAGAGAAAGAAAGAGAGATAGCGCGGCCACCCCTTCATATTAATATTATTCCACACCGCTAAGTTTAGCATTCAACACGTGTCGCCAGTGATGGAGAGAGAGAGAGAGGGAGGAGGGAGATAGAGAGGTTGACGGTTGCTAGGTGACCGGGCGCATATACTGAATTTTAACAAAAGAACAGGGAAAGAGGAAGAGAGAAAGGAGAGAGGGAGAGAGAGGTATAGAGAGGGATCGAGACATTGAATACATGTAGAATATATATTTAGATAGGCTATATATTTTTCGCGGGGGGGCTAAACCCGCAAACGGATACCTCAAAAGGGAAGGATGTAAAGAGGATGGAGGGACGAAGGGAGAGAGGGGGGAAAGGCTCGTGAAAAACAGTAAGTACATATATTTTAATGATTTTGCGGTGCGGGTTTGGTAGGGATTTTCCGGGCTTCTAGATAGATTAATTGCGTTTGAGCAATGAGTGGGTGCTACGCGTCATTGAGATTGGAATATGGGTTGCGGGTGTCGGCATCTGTAGAGCCGCTCATGATGGAAAGATGGATGGCCGGAGATAGGGAGGTGGAAACGGCCGGCGCGCGGGCTTTGACCCCTCTGTCATTGCTGCGCGTGAAGACTCACAAGCCTAACGCATAGGCTCTGTTGCACCTTCGTCTGGATTCCATATGAAAAACCCTACATTCTCTCTCTGTCTTTAACACACAGAAACACACAGAAACACACACTGTCGCGATACCAATTAAACACAATTCGTTCGTAAATAGAAGCTTTTGTTAATTATACAATCAGTTTTGAGTGCTTGAATATCGGAATTTGTTTTTCAGCAGTTTTCGTCCACTTGTGCATGCCTGCGGATTTTCGAATTAAACTGATTAGATAAATGTGTTCATTTTGTAGGGTATACTTAGGCAACAGTGCGTGGTACCGTCCAGCCTTAGCTTTCTGTAAGATTGTTTATCAATCTTCACTCGATCTATTTATATCGCCACACGACAGGCTATTCTGTGGGAATATTTGAAGACCACTGCATGCACAGGGACATTTAAATTCAAATGTTCACTTATGGTATGTTTTACTCAAACAGATACTTGACAGAACTCCCACGGGCATTTGAAATGGTTCATCAGCTCAGTGCACGAGCTCGGTTGTTCTCTTGTTAGATTTAAACACCCTGGTGTTTCTATTCTTTATGGTGCGTAAATAACTTTTGCTGCTAACATAGGTTACTTAATCGGTATCAATAGGAAAGGTACAAAACTGAAGGCCCAAATAAAAGCCCGGAATCTGAAACAGTAACCTGAGCTCTGTTGCCGGATTCGAGGACGAGCGAGTGCTCACCTGACCTGCATGGGTGAAATGGTATTGCATATCAGATATGTGCTGCAGTGTTTTTGTTGGCGTATCAAACTCATTGGACTGTGTTCTGTATGGTGATGTTTACACAACATTTTGCGTGTATGCGTGTGTATCAGCGCTCGTGTTTATTTGTGTAGCGAGATGTTTCTCAATTTACACGGTCATACAGATGAGAATGTATTCCTACTCATTTGGAATACCAAGCTGATATCTGCCACTGAGTTTAATGCAACACTCAAGAAAGTGTAGCATTTCTCCCAATCCCTTCGTTATAATGCAACATTCTTGGCGGTACATTCTCATCTGCATTACCCTCTCATGGACGGAAATACACACACATAAACACACACACGCACACACACACACACACACAGAGGAAAGAGCCAAATCCCTTCACATATACAACCTCTCACAGCCATTGCAGTAGCAGCATCAGTGGAATGCATGTGTTGCCTACAGTTCATTGTCAATACAGCCATACTGTTGCCCATGGAGAGCTCTACTGTACCAGCTGTGAATAGAGGAACGGGAGGAGAGGTGAAGAGGAGAGCAGGAGGTGTATAGGGAGTGAATGCCGTTATGGGGAGATATGGGAAGTGCAGAGGACAGAATAAGAGACTAAAAAAGAAGGCAAAGCGATGAAGAGGAGGGGTGTGGGGGGGGTCCACAGGGGAGGAACCGAGTGAACGCTTGTCTGTTTTTTTCTCTCTTTCTGCTCTTCATCAATTTCACCTCATTGATTCTCGTACTTTTTCGCGGAATACCTTCAAGCCTTCTCTTTTGTTCCTCCAATCCCCCCTTTACTTCTCCCTCCAATCCCTGCCTTTTTACGTTTGCCAATACGACGTGTCGCTGTCTAACCCCGCCGTCACACCTTCCCTCCTGTCTGCATGCCATTCCTTTCATCTGTCCTTTTTATAGAATAGCAGGGATACCGGCCCTAACCCACCCAGCCATCCGAACCCACAAACATTACACTTCTGGTTCTATTTAATACCACTAATTAAGGTAAATCTCGTTAACATAGAACATCAATTAGTCTTTAAGGAGATCAGAGGCGGGTGTTTTGGAGTGATTACTGTACTCCACTCTCCCCATGCTCTCCAGTGGGATGGCTTGGCCTCTATTGATAAACAGCATGCTAATTCTCATTGGTCCACTGTGGCAGGTCCGGGCCCGGCCCGGCAGTGGCTGTGTTACTCTACAGTACTGTAATACAGCTGGGCTGGTAGCACACGCCCATACACCCTGACATATCAGGAATAAGAATGAGACATAGGCACAGAGACAGACAGACAGCAGAGACCCCCAGGTGGAAACAAACCGACATCAGGAATAACAAGGAGACAGTCATGCAGATAGACAGTTGAGATCTCCATGTGGGAACATACCCGCTCCCTGTTTGTGTGCTCATTTCGGATGCGTGAACGGGAAAGACCAACCAACACGCTAAAGAGACACGGGGCCACTAATGATCCCACTGCTTCACATGGCTGAACCTTGTACATAAACACATAAACACACAGACCCATGGTCTACGCACACCCACACACACACACACACAGGGTGTGAGTGGGCCTCTAGCGTGGCTGCACATGACTGCACAACACACACACACACACAGAGCCGGGGGGCGTGGTGGCAGCCAGGGGGGGCGACCCAGAGTTCCGCAGTATGATGTATGGGGCAGGAAATGACAGCATAAGTGGTTATTAAAAGGAGGAAATGGGGGCATTTCTAAACATGACGTGACGGTGTGGCCGTGCCGCAGAGACACGCCTCGAGCCCCGCTATGGTTCCGGTGCCTCTGGGCTTCAGAACGGAACGGCGTCGGACTGAGGGACGGTAATATTTGTGTCGAAGCCCGTCTTCAGATTGGGTGAAGCCAGAACCAGGGGCCCAGTGGGGAGATTAACTGTCATTTATCATCTGTTCGGTCTTGCGTCCCCAGTGGGACAAAGCACCAAAGGACGATGGGAGAAAAGACACGTTCGTCCGCGCCTCTTTGTTTACACTTACCCTAATAACCTTGTCCTTCGCCGAGGCTTCCCGTTCCAGGTCTCGCCCCAACAGGTGCCGACGCTTATTAAATCACAGCGATAAATGCACCCCTTTTAACACGCGAAAAGACATGCGTTCGTTCCCGCGAGAGGTGAACCAAAAAGAAAGAAAAGCCGAAGTATGTCTCAAGTCACAGTTTTAAGACCCGGTCGGGGTTCTCAGTCCGTCTCCTCTCCGAGGGCTCACCATGAGACAGCCAATGACAGGGGGTCCTCCTGCCTCCGCCTTCACGCCCGTGACCGAACCACCGGGGTGTTGTGCTCACTGCTCAACGCATTGAGAAATGTGTGAGAAATACTCAGCAGGACGCTCCATTGATGTCCTCCGGCAGCCACCGGCAAATGTCTCTTTTCTGGTGCCCCTGAGGACCCGGAGGGAATGTACGCTTCGCTCCCCTCCGTCTCATGCTGGTTCTGCCGACACCTTGAACTGGACCTCATGACAACCAGTCAGCGCCATTTGGCTGAGAGAAACAGTATGTCTGCTAATATCGTTGGGTTCACTGTAAGCGTGTCTGTGTGAGGTTTCCTACTGAAGGCTGGCCATTTTTGGTTGGCACGGCAGTTCTAAATACGCGTTAACGTGTGTGTTTGTGTGTGTGTGTGCGTTCGCTGCGTGAGTGCTTGGATAAAGGCCTGCCGTTGTTGTGCCGTTGTTGTGCTCCAATCGGCGTAGTTTGTGTTCATCCCTTCAATAGTGTGTTTCACAAATGATACACAACAGGGACATGACACATGACATCAATTTGCCTTCAAAGAGCATCACCTGAGCATAGAAAAGGTTGGGGGATTTCACAACTATCTACCCATGTAACCCACTGTACAGGTTCATTGGCATCCCGTGGATGTTACGTGGATGTTACGTGGATGTTACGTGTATGTAACGTGGATGTTACGTGTATGTAACGTGGATGTTACGTGGATGTAACGTGGATGTTACGTGGATGCTACGCGGATGTAACGTGGATGCTACGTGGATGTTATGTGGATGTTACGTGGAAGTAACGTGGTTGTTACGTGGATGTTACGTGGATGTAACGTGGATATTGCGTAAATGTCCGCCAAAACCCCAGAAATCTGGTCTGTCTGTCTCTCACCTCCTCACTGACTTCTGCCCCTGGTGGGCTTCTGCCTGCTTGGAGGCAGGCTCTCCAGCCAAGATGTTCTGCAGCTCCCTGTAAACGGACCGTGGTGTTTCCGTTCCCCCAATTGTGAGCAGAGGAAGAGCCAGATGTGGTGAGAACACGCCCCTACCTGATTTACTCGTTATTATGCAGCGGTAGATTCTCTCTCCAGCTGTAGAGGGAGTAGGGACCCTACACTACACACACACACACACACACATAAAACCACACAGCATTCCTCAGGAGTGCAACCTTTGTTCCAGTGCATAGCACCAGTTCCAAAGCAAATATACACTTTCCTGTGTGAAACGCCGGCTCCACTTCACATACATGGAGGGTCCAAATATGTGGCCTGTATACTGGAACATATTCAAATGAGGATCTCCTGTAACGTGCCCGAGGGGGGATTTTAAATCCAAGGGGGACACACCCAACATCACCTCAGAGCCCCATTAAAACAAGGTCGACTTGTCCTATTATAAAAATGGACAAAACGCATGTATCTAGAAAGTAGCCATACACATAAACAAGTGTTCTTTTATTGCAAGAAATGCGTTACCAGATACAAGTATTACAGAATATCTTCTGTATCTTCAGCCATTCTGGGCCCAATCACACACACACGCACGCACACACAATATTTTAGTATGCTACTCACAGTATTGACTATTCTGTAGTAGGCTTATCCAAAATGCAGTTGAATACTTTTACACAGGATATTTAGGTATTTACACAGGATAGCATGTTGAAAGAAGGCCTGGAGTACAGTGCCAGTGGTTAACGGTTCCGTCTCTTGGCTGATAGGGGTCCACACGCCACTGGCGTTCCCCGCTGTCCTGTACCCTTTTGGGCGGTGATATATAACATTATTGGGATTTTCATTATTGACTGTCTTTCTCCGGAACTCCGTCCGCTCGCAAGTCATCATGAAGTTGTCATGCCCCCCCCCCGCCCCCCCATGGTCCTTCCATTGGTAGTGCCTGCTGGTGCCCTTTACGGAGCTCACGCTTGCCCCTGCGCCTATTATGCAGAGAGGGATGTATCCACAATCTGCCCAGTAGGGTTCTGGGGGCTTCAAATACAGGCCTGGCTTCTTGCCCTTGGGACCATGCCTGCCGTTGTCAGGGCAAAGACACAAGCATCTCATCGTTAGGGCCGATACTGGTCTCCGCCGTTTCCCAGGCTGCCCTGTAAGCAGATTGCACACACCCGCTATCCTATAATCCATGCCTTGAGAAATGCGCTCACAGGTCCAGTGTGTGTAGCTACTTACTTTAAATATCAATGGTAAGGCAATGGTATTACTATTATTTGATTAAGTACTGTATATCATTAGTTAGTTAGTTAGAGTTGAAGGACAAATATAATTCATATCAATGTGATGGTAATATTATTAAAGAATTATTTTTGTATGAGCAAAATTAATCAAGGCAATTTCTAATGGACTATTACATTTATCTCAGTTCTTAAACCTAATAATCAACCGTTAACCCTGCTTTTCATTTGGAGTGCTGTGGGCTGGCTAAAAGTCCTACGCAAGGCAATCTCACTGTCCCTATACATCGAATAATAATTGTCTCTGTACATCTACATATAACTGCCGTTAAAAGCATTTAATGCATTAAGGTAAAATATTTTGCCAAACTATATGGTCCATAAATTAATTATGAAATCTGCCAGGAACAGTTGTCGTACAACCATGAGGGAAAACCAATAAATCAGTAAATCTGGCTTGATTACCAGGCAATCGTATAGCTACAACTTGTAGTTTACCATTTAGAAGAGTTACAGGCTCCTCATCCATGCTGTGTTCATGTTTCTGATTCCCTTCTCCTTCATGACAAAATGTACTGTTCTCAAATGCCAGCCGGACAAACAGCTTTTCATTGATGAGACACACTGTGTTCATGTTCTTTAGGTTGAAGGGATTTTGCGGTAGTGGCCCCAGATGTTGCCCGCAGCTCTCCAACAGCAAATCACGTTGAACTCCCTTGGTACAGTTATGGTTAGATATAAGAAGAGGAAAGACCTTGTTCACATCTCAATATTCTGGATCTGTGCCAATACCTATCTAATCTCACCAATTAAACGTGGTCAAATTGCCACAACCAACTCAAATTTTTCGAACAAATAGGCTATGAAAGTAAGCATCGATGTTATTTCCCTCTGTGAGAAAAAGAACATTATATTTAACAGCGTCCTAAGTGGTGTCATGGGATTCCTGACCATGGGTAGGGGCCAGTCACAATGTATATCTTTTTAATTTAAGGTACTAAATATGACACTATTATCTCCCCACACTACTTGGCCAGCTCAAATACTGCTCCCTTTCTCAGTATGCTGGTCAGACATGAAATGCGGCATACGCGTGTGAATGCCTACTTCATCTAACCAAGCATTATTTGTACAGTGCATTTCTTTCAACACCGCATCCACATGCTATGTTAGGGAAAATAGTGTTACATGTGGAAGCCGATTACATCATTTGCAATTTAAATCCACTCCCTTAGACGTCTTTTATTTTCCAGCGAGTTGTGCGCGTGTTGTGTGTGAGTGTGTGTGTGTGCGTGTTGTGTGTGAGTGTGTGTGTGTGTGTGAAATGTGTCAAATTAGAAAGGTTGATGAACATGTACATTTCTCTGTTCCAGCTCATTTAACATTCATCAATATGAGTTGTTATTGGGGGGGGGGGGGTGTGTGTGTGTGTGTGTTTATGTTTCTTTATTATATTGTAAATCAGTGTGTCCTTGTTATTTTTAAGGACATGGTAAAGTGTGAATCTGTGATATATAATTGGTTTCACCGCAGTCTGGCCCCTCTTTGCCGTTAGCTGGCTGGGATGTTCACTGGGTTTGGCCCTCAGTACTCAGGGGATTTCCACTGCTTCTGCTTGCTTTTCATTTGAGCCTTTTAATTAGTGACTGATGTGGACCTGGCTAGGTGACCGGACTGGCTAGCCAATCAATGTCTTTAGTTGATGATGTAAGTGCTTGAGAGAAAAGGAAAGCAGCGTGGACCGCAAGGAGGGAGGTTGACCCCCCCCCCCCCCCCCACCAGATAGCAGTGTTTCTAGACCTGGTGGGAACCTGGAACAGGCAGACTCTGTCTCCCTTTACAACCACTGAAATGACAATTTGCATTTGAGCAACGGCTAAATTGCTGTCAACCGACCTGCCCTAAAGGACTGTCAGTGACGGTTGAGAGCCACTGGTGTGAAAAAAAACGGATATAACCATTAGTCATGTTAAGATCTGTGCCTCAGTCCTCCCCTCTTGTGTCTGCAAGGTTTACATCAACTATCTCTCTATCTCTGTCTTTCACTCACTATTTCTCTCTGGCTCCCTAATTAGGATTTCAAAGTCTAGTGGAATTATCAATCAGTTTCTTTTTCCGTAATTATTTATTGTTATGGAAATGTCCCCCTCCCATCCTAAGGTGTCATAATTCTGTTCCACTCTATTCCCCCACAATTTACCCCCTGGATAACTGATCAATGGAAGAATCAATGGAAGGCATCTATGCACATAAATGGTGAGCAGGTCTTCCAGACCATTCAAGCCCCCTGGGGACCAAGGCTAAATGAAGCCAAAACACATTTGTTTCACTGATAAGAGAAACACAGCAGTATTGGCTTTCCGTTTTCCTCCAAGAATAACCAGAATGTCCGTCTTGATCCGGTTTCTTCTTCACGTCTTGCCCAGTGGGTGGATTGCTACGTCCTCTTAACACAATGTGCTAGACATTTATCTGCGCGGCAATGACATTCATAGATTATGCAAAGAATGCACATGACATGTTACGCATCCTGGTTCTATTGCAGTGAAGCTGCAGTGTTGCTTGTTGAATGGGCGTCTGCTCCAAACACCCAACGTGAAACTGCAGTGTTGCTT
>JACXGK010006655.1:0-27908 GCA_016801125.1 Novumbra hubbsi
ATCTGGGACTGGTTCACTTCCATAAGAACGATGAAATCACTGATATGCATTGTAGGTTAAGTTAGTGAATCAACGATCATCCTCCACATGATTAGGAGGTTAACGGACTGAAGGATAATATAGAAGGAAAACATAAATCCAGAGTATTGAGAAACAGGCTTAGACAAGAACTCTGCCATTTTTACA
Organism: Novumbra hubbsi; assembly: GCA_016801125.1. Lineage (NCBI taxonomy): Eukaryota > Metazoa > Chordata > Actinopteri > Esociformes > Umbridae > Novumbra > Novumbra hubbsi. The sequence continues at coordinate 187 of JACXGK010006655.1, forward strand.
TATTTGATCCACTCTATAACTGCATACCAGATTTTACAAGAATCTTCAGCTCTCAGCACTTTTTCTCTGGCAGAATGTTCTCCTTAGCGATGCAGCTCATTCTTTCCAGCAATTATCTAACAGTTACTACCTAATCCCTAGCAAAAAAGGGTTATGCATGAAGGGATTAAGGAATGCTGCATCAAGGAATATCAGCGCACAATATAATGTATGATATAAGACTGATATGATAGAAGACTATAAAAACTTTGGATATCTTGTACTGAACTCCCGGACTGCTGGAATATAGAGCAGCTTCAGAACTGTATCTATGTTTGGCTTTTTATGTTTTTGCTAGAACAGGACCTTCTCCTAAGGCCTAACATTACCTTCTCCTAAGGCTTAACGGGACCTTCTCCTAAGGCCAAATAGAACCATCTCTTAAGGTCTCCTTGTGTATTAATAGCATGCTAGTACCTAGTTGTTTAACTTCTCATTCAGTCTTGTAACTGAACAACAATTTACCTTCAGACATGAAAAGAGATTGACGAATGGCACTTTAAACCAAGTAGAGGACAAACACCATCATGGAGAGCAAAGCGCAGATGACACCACTCACATATTGGTCTGTGTTTGGGTCCTGGGCCTGGGGCTGTTCAGGGACAGGAACCTCACAGTCGGGGCTGTGGTGCTCACAGTAGTCATAAGCAGCACGGTGGTCCGCTACAATCATCAGCTGCTGGATGTCACCCTGGAAACACACAAGACGAAGAGTCTTTCAACCAGGAAGTAGAAACTGAAACAAACAAACTTCTCAACAAGGTTCGGGTGTGTTGTCAAACGATTGAAGCAAAAAAACACATTATTTTCCCCCGGCATTCGGTGGGCTTAACACAAAACTACTAGAACCGGGTCAAGTCACTCGGGTGCGGATCGAGTGACTTAATCATGAAGACGACATCCAACAATGTTCCTTCTGATTTGTAGCGAGAACGCTGCAACCTCGCAAGACATTCGGGAACACGAGAGAGACGGGAAAATCAAGTCGCTTTTTTACCAGAGATGAATCATTTTCTCACCACAATCTGTGCTAAAAAAGGATGTGTGATTTAGCCTGTCACTCGTTATGTCCTACAAATCCGGTTCTGATGGACACGCGGCACACAGAGGACATGAGCCGACGTGCTCTCGCACTCACCTAGAGTTATGTACTTCACATTTACAGAGGTCACCCACTGTACAGGCAGCGAGAGAGGGGGAGGGAAAGGGAGAGGGGGAGAGAAAGAGGAAGGGAGGGGGAGAGAAAGAGGGGGGAAGACAAAAAGAGAGAGGGAGATGGGAAGGTAGAGAGAGGAGGAGAGGTTCAACAGGATCACCAGGCTATGTAGGGAGTTGGGTGGGAGAGCTGAATGTTTCAATAAAGGACGTGTTCCTCTATTAAATGTATTGGACATACTGTATGTGCACATAAATAACATACATTCAGTATATACTGTGGTATGCACACATAAATCATGTTTTTATTACTATACAAACACATTACAATAAGTAGGCATTTCAAACTATACAAAAGTATTCAACTATATAATCAATACAACCTATTAAAAAAATACAGTCTTCAAAATATATACAATGTTAAGCTTTTATAAAGCAGAGGAAATAAATGACTTTGCGCTGATTAGAGATAATTTCATTTCAACTCTCTGCCAGAATGTCGTGATGAATTGTTTGATTTTGCTAATTCTGATCCTCCAAATAATGTTAATAATTAACAGAAATGATCCGTCAGTTGTAGTCAACCAAGAAATGTTTGCCAAAAAAATACCAGTTTGAAGCTCTCTTCTCTCACATTACATGTTTCATTTGCGTAGTGAATCTCTACATGCTCAGCAACCCCGTCCGAAGCAGCTGCTTCCTGTTGTTTTCTGGCTGATGACTGTCTTCAAGACAGACAACATGGTAACAAACTAAGACCTTGTCCTCCAGCAGAGCTCTGCTTATGCCATAACATACCATGGTTCCTCTCACAACACAACACATACAAACCTCTCAGGACATCCTGATAACATTCATTTTCAGTGTTTCTCTCAATTTAGAAAGATGCGTTGGAGCAAAACAACACATTTGGTGACTATAAAAAGACATTCTTGGCAGAAGGTCTTTAGATTACACCAACTGTTTATCAAGTTTTATCAACTTAACTGGCATATTCGCAAACATTTTCTTATGTCTCTTTGTCTGTTTGTCTATATATTTTACTTATTTGTAAGTTCAACAGCATCTCTGAGTGGATGTTAAGTATGGGTGCCCATTAGCTTAGCGAAAATGTTCTGACAATTCTGTGTAAGCCAAAGGGGGAAAATGTATGATGCCGTTTCCACTTCTCTCATCCACCCCTTCCCTCCACCAAAGCCGCAAGGATCAGGAAGGGAGCCATGGTGGATTCAGACACGCCTACTGGTACATATTTAGTTGATTTGAATGGGAGCCAAAGTCCCTGAGGAAAAAGAGGGGGAAAGTGCTGGCATGCAGTCACCATCTCTGTAATGAACCGTTCTGCACTGTATTGTACACCGAGTTCCCGCAGGGGAGCGTTCAAGTCCACAGAAGATGAACTAACAACTATCACTGTGTGCACTGCTGGAGATGCTGCAGCCCCAACGAGGGTGAAAAGAAAGAAAGGATTTCCTGTCTGAGAAAAGCATCTGTCCTAGATAAGGCAGCGGTTGGGCTTCGTGCATATACTTTAAGACTTAAGAAGAGCCCGACTTTCTTTAGCTGTAGAAATGTTTTATTCAGACAGGTACAACTCAATACAGATACAGTTCAATTCTCCAAGATCACCACAATAAAAAAGGTAATTTTGACTTTCTACTAAATAACAACAGTCCTAGTGAAAAGCATTCTACGTTTTCCTTGATGATGTATGAAACAGCCTTTCTAATTGTCACTGGGATTTCCCTCAGATGGACATGCAGTGGAGGTCACTGGGATTTCCCTCAGGTGTAATACGGCATGGAAATGCAGAGGAGGTCACTGGGATTTCCCTCAGGTGTAATACGGCATGGACATGCAGTGGAGGTCACTGGGATTTCCCGCAGGTGTAATACGGCATGGACATGCAGTGTAGGTCACTAGGATTTCCCTCAGGTGTAATACGGCATGGACATGCAGTGTAGGTCACTGGGATTTCCCTCAGGTGTATGATAGAGAAAGCAAAACTCCGTCCAACAACCACTGCACAGCTCCACTGCAGTTCCAGTTATGCCCAGGTGGGGGCAGGAGAGCATCCCGCGGTCGAAAGACATGTATAGCCCTTCATCTGTGCTTAGTTTCTGAGATGATAAAACAAACAGAATGAACACCACAAACCCACTATACCTCAGGTTTAATACCTGGCCCACTGATATGGGAAATGTTATGGACACAAACACATGCAAACAGACTCATAACATACACAAACACATATAACCTCACACATACCATACACATTCACACACAAACTTTCTCTAACACACACATACACACATACCACTTACACACAAACACACACACAGTAATCAGAGAGTTCAAGCATAATACCCAGGAAAGGCTGTTTTTTTTAAGTGAAGCAGTAGAATTATCCTGTCATGAGCTGTCCCATTGATGGCATTGTAAGCATTGTTCATTATTGCTCAGAACCCTACCTGAGAACCCACCTCAGTACCCCACCTCAGTAACCCACCTCAGTAACCCACCTCAGAACCCTACCCGAGAACCCACCTCAGTACCCCACCTCAGTAACCCTCCTCAGAACCCTACCTGAGAACCCACCTCAGTACCCCACCTCAGAACCCTACCGGAGAACCTCACATCAGAAACCTCCTCAGTACCCCACCTCAAAACACCACATCTGAACCTACCTCAGTAACCCTCCTCATTTATTTAGCACATAGCACAATGACTTGTTCTTGGTATCGACTTACTGACACAAAAGAAGGAGCAGGGGAAGAAGAAACAAGACTTGTTTCAGACTTTAAACCTCTGTGTTATAGCTGTTGTAAGAACATCAGGTCTTCACCAACCTGGTGCAGGAAAACTAGATGTGTAGGTGTGCGGCAACAGAGCCAGAAGACCAGGGCCCGGGGGGAGACTGTGGGAGGTCCTGGTCAAACTCTGCCCAGTCACAGCCCCTCTCAGCATTTCTGGGCCCCCCAGCACATTATTTACCTAGCCACCCCAGAGCTGTCACCCCCCCAAGCCAGGACCCACCAACCCAGCCTGAACACACTAACCAAACAACACCCCGCGACCCACCAGTCTGGGGACATCCAATCCATCAACACACCGTCAATGACTCACCCTCTCTCGTCCTCCCGTCTGCTGCATTTCTCTACCATTCTCCCGCACAGTCCCCCAACCCACCCCTCGTCCGCCCACCACCGCCTGAGTAGAGAGTCATTTCTCCCTGTTTCCTGACACTGTACACGGACGGGGGTTGAGGCTGCATAGGTGCATCATCGGAATGTTTGACTTGCCAATTTGCCAAAACCACAAAAGAAGTGCTGAGGGCCCACTAGTTCTCCGGGGCCTGCTCTGATCAAGGGGGTTGAGGAAGGGTGGGGGGGGAGGGTTCTAACCTAAACATCTGCCACAAATTAAGAAAATTCTCCTTCTGATCCAGCGGGGAAACTTATCTGTCTCTGGGGCAGAAAGACTGAACAGTGTTACATTCATATTCCGTTGAGCTGTATGATCAGGAGATGGCAGCAAGGGTGTTCCCAGTGGGTTATCTGAGCATAGTATCTGCAAAAGTGGCATCACAGGAGAATGCCAGTAGACAATGAACAAAGACTACATACCAGGAAAGGATTTTGAATGTTTAGTCATGTGCACTAGCCAAATACCTTTTACCCTTAACCACCAACAGCATCTAAGAGGTCTGGCTACAGTTCAAAAAAAGCTCTCATCATTTTTTATGTTAGCCTACATGTCATTTACAGTCACAATTGGGACTGATATGCTGGAATAAAGCTTTAAATCGGAGACTATTATTACAATAGTCCATATGGAAGGGCTAATAACAGAGAATCAGTAAAAAAGTGGCCCTTTGGAACCCCAATGGACGACTGGTGACATCACTGAGGCTTACCTCAAACTATGTGCCATGGGAAATGCCTTATACGTAGTCTAGTGAGCATATGAAACGCTGTTGGAATACTACTGTGATATAAAAGTAGGGAAAATAAAAGTATTTCCTTTCAATGGTTGACTTCGGTACAGGAATTTGGACACTAATCCAACACTGACAAATCGTCCTGACTTTTGTTAGCTTTTTTTTCAATCTTATCGAAGGAAGTCCTTAGAATACTAATACCAGTCTAAGAGGAAGAGAGGAGGTTTTCCTGAAATCCAGTATCTTGGCAGAGAGCAACTGTGAAGATGAGGAAACAGGAAACGTTCAAGCCTTACAGCTCTTTAATAATCCAAAATAAAAGTCTCTTAACGAGCATTGGGAGAATGTGCTCCAGTTCTTTATCGCTTTTTCCTGGCAGTGAAAGCGGTTACCACAGGAGCACCACACCTTGACCGTCTGTGTCTGTCTAACCATAACCCCAACCCGTCTGTGATAATCTAACCTTTACCCGAACCCCAAACCGCCTGTGACTGTCCCACCCTAACCCTAACCCTAACCAACTACCTTCCTCAACCTGTCTGTCTCTCCATCGCTCCTGTCTCACCCAAACTCCACAGTCCCTCTGTCTCACCATAACTCCAACCCTCCTGTTTCCACACTAACTTCATCATCCTTCCTCCTTGTCCTTTCTTCTCCACCTCCTCTTCTAGCTCCCCCTCTCCTCCCACCGACTCCAGGGACAACCATGGAAACCTCAGGGTGATGTCATGCAGCACGGCTGGCATTCAGAACTGACATCAGTGGAAAGAGAATGGTACTCATTCATTCCAGAGCCAGGACCAAAAGCCTGGCTTACGCTCATCTACTAAACTGCTTGCTTCTTTCTCATTCTCTCCCACTTCATTTCATTATCTCTGCATCTCTCCATTCTATCATGCTCTCTCCTTCCCCCCACTGTCTCGCCATTTCATCCACATCTATATTTAGCCCTGTTTTGGGGGACCACTGTGGTCTTTTAGTTGGACCCAACTTAAGCTATCATTTCCAAACGGTAAAATCCCTGAAGCTTTACCACAGTCACGTACAATAAACAACAGATACCCAGACACTACCCCAATCTCTTCTACCCCACACTCTTCTACCCCAAACTCTTTTCCTTCCCTCTCTGTCACTCCCACCTCCCTCTCTCCCTCCCTCTCCCTTGTCTCAGAGACGAACTTAGAGAGGCTGGATCTCATCCGCACTGTGGGTCTGCTGTCCGTCCTCTACAGCCATTCATTTCATATAATGGTGTTCCCGGACAGCCGCACTGTCAGTCTGGGGATGGGTCTCACGTTTTCCCAGGTTGGTCCTGGCACGGTCAATGAGAAACCACACAATCCATCCTCAGGGGACACGATCTGATGATTACCTCAGCCAAGACCACAGTTCTCTCTCTCACACACACACAGAGACGTTCATGCATGACCATACACTCACATATGCACACACACACACACACACACACAGGATGTGAAAAGGGCCAGCTTCTGATTAATTACACTTCCTAATGGTAATTACTTTTAAATCATTTCAAGTTGATTTGCTGTTTTAACGGATGGGGGGGGGGGCAACGTCAGAACTGGAAATCCATTCATACCTCAGACCCTGCAGGATAAACGCTCAATAATTTGATCCAACTCTTGACACCACTGGGGTCTTGACAAGGTTATTAGGTAGTGAAAAAGTTTGCTTTAGTATGTTTTATAAGCTTTTTTATATGCTTGCATCATTAAGAAAAAAATTAAATCAGTTTGACCTATTACACGGCTCTCTCGTGCAACTGAATAAAAAGGCATTATCTCCACATTGTCTCTAGATTGTCTCTCTAAAAACAAATGATGTCATGCAATATCATTGCAGGCTAAATGGCTATTTAGTACTTTGTGCTAACTCATTTACAGGAATACCACAGTCATACACCATACTTAAACATAATAACTCACTCAAACCACAATAACCCAGCCACAAACCACGACCAGCATAACCAGTACTTCACAGCTGGATGTATGGATAGCCACTACGGTCTCCGTAGGAACCTTTACAGTTGAGAGACCAACTAGAAATGTGCAGCAGTCTGACCAATTGAACTAAATGTCCCCGGCACTGACATAAAAAAAAACCTGACATATTTGTTTTGCTCGCCATCTTTTATCTTCTTCCTCTGGCGATAATCAGGTAACTAACCAAGGGGAACAGGGAGTAGGCAAGAGAAAGGCAAGAGGAAACGAGGGCAGCAGATAGAGAGCCGGGAGCATCGCTAGGAAATAGTGTGGCATACTTTCCATTTCCTGGAAGTGCGGCTAGAAGCCAGTCCTATTTCCCATCTTTGTTGGCCGAAAAACAGCATCAGCAAAAAGTTATTTTGAAAAATGTCCACCGGTTGTCTTCCCTTGGTAAAGTCGAGCCTGTGTTTAGGCAGTGTGCTATAAGCTTCAACAAGGAGGAATAGCAACTTAATTGGACAAATACAGTGAACTGGTCCACACTGGACACAATTAAATGGTGACAATTTGCAGAGTGAAGAATTAGGTTCTTCCACAGTTCTTGAGGGTCTATGCACTAGTCTTTCCTATCAAAAAACCTTTGAGGTTCATCTATAGCAGGAGTTTGCTACTGCCCCAATAAATACAGAGCCGTTGGCAAGTATGCAACCCCTTCTCTAAACGGTGTTGTGTTATGAACTGAAAACTATAATTTACCAAATTTTGTTTTTATATCAATCTACACGCAGTAACATATTTTAGAAATGCGTGCCAATTGATTCAACATAAAAACACAGAAATATCTCATAAGTTAACAATCTAAACTAGGACAAAAATATCTTTGCACCTCTTACAGTTTAGATGTTTAAGACAGTTTTTTGTGTCCTCCCAACCCTGGCAACATTTCCAAATGCAGGAATCTCTGTGCTTGATGCAAACACGTTAAATAGAAAACCTGTGTTCTCACGAATAGGAAGCAATGAAATAAATAAGAGAAGTAGTTGAATGCCACATCATCTAGCTCTCCTTCCCACTCCAACTCCAAGCCAAGTCAGGCCTCAGGGATCCAAAAGAAGTGAGGTCATAGTTGGACCACATTTTCTGTTCACCTCCAGAGAGAGAAAAAAGGAGAGAGGAAGACTGACATTGATTTAAGTATCTTTACTTAAATATAGATATAAGAAATATATATATATAAATATACACATAGATCAGTCCCATCAGTCAGACCGCGTTATTAATTACCAGGGAGCGTCTGGACGCTAATCCACCTTACAGAAGCACAAGGATTAAAGGCCTGCGACAGGACAAAGAAAGGCAGCGTTTGCGGTGTGAAGGGGTGTATCCGTTTCACATGGCTCTAACAACCCAGTAGACGATATCTGTTGGATCTCTGACTGTGAAATGCCTTCCTAAAATGATAACATAACCACATGTGGAAACCTATTTTCACCATCCCTGACATCAGCAGCAATATTTAATAGGTCTCTGAAGCTTCCACAGCCTCCGGGGAACGGGCTGCCACTGATCTCCAGCCATAGCTCATCTAATCACAAAGCATATCGGTTAAAGAATGTGGGATGTGGGAGAACCACCGTTCTCACAAACACCATGTTCACTTTCTGAATGTTGCCACGAGTCCAACGCCTCCCCGACTTATAGGCTGAGACGTGGCAGTGAGTTTAAACTGGGAAGAAGAAATAGAGCTCCAGAGACCAGGGTTGATGGGTTGGGGTTGTGGGGATTGCAGCTGCTTACACTGGATGGACTGACGTTCATAGCAACACTTAAACACAAGCATAGCACACCGTCTAGACCACACCTTATTTTCTGCTTTGGTTTCAAATAAAAAAGCAATCGACATCGCTATTAAATATTACGCTAGGTGAACATCCAACGCACACAGGCAGCAGGCCTACCTCAAAGACTTCTTCATCAAGTATCCTAGTTCCGAAGACCACGATCCCTTTGGTGTCGACAATGGGGTGCGCGCTCCGAGACAGTTTCTGGGTGGTCTGCTTTTTACAGTCCAGGATGATGGTGATGGACTGTTTATGAACGCTGATGGCCACTCGGTGCCACCTGGGGATGGGGGACAGAAGGTTAGCCCGCTCTCAAGGACAGAAACACGTTTCACAAGTGTTCTACACAGTTGGACAATTCGTTTTCAGACATTTTTGATGACACTTATGATGGACAGGCTCCTCACACTACAGCGACATGACTAGTTAATCCCATTACCAAAACAAATGTTAAGGTGAAGTTAGTTCTGAAATTGATGATTGAACATTTGGCTACATTATTCTGAAGTATATTTTAGTAAACATTATATGGTGATATATTTCTGTGTTTTGAAGTCCATAGGGTCAGTGTCCTCACATCTGAAGGTACTGTTAACCGCAAGGCTCCCACACTCATCCATAGGGTCAGTGTCCTAACATCTGAAGGTACTGTTAACCGCAAGGCTCCCACACTCATCCATAGGGTCAGTGTCCTCACATCTGAGGGTACCGTTAACCGCAAGGCTCCCACACTCATCCATAGGGTCAGTGTCCTCAGATCTGAAGGTACTGTTAACCGCAAGGCTCCCACACTCATCCATAGGGTCAGTGTCCTAACATCTGAAGGTACTGTTAACCGCAAGGCTCCCACACTCATCCATAGGGTCAGTGTCCTCAGATCTGAGGGTACTGTTAACCGCAAGGCTCCCACACTCATCCATAGGGTCAGTGTCCTAACATCTGAAGGTACTGTTAACCGCAAGGCTCCCACACTCATCCCATCTGATCTGAGTGGGTTGTATTTCATTGATATATAACACAAAAAACCTTGAGATGAGAAGTGGCTAGATAATAAACCGTGTCCCCCGGACAGACGGCAGATTGAGATAATAGACACCTGAGACTGGTCACCTGCACAACTAAGTGGGTGTCCACAAGCCTCTTCAAAGCCAGGCCAGGCACACCTGCTCACTGATTACAGAGAAGCAAGCGGCTAAACCTAGGGCAGATTACGTCTGTTTGACAATATAAAACAGGCCTCTGAAGAGGGACCAGTTTGATTCAAGACAGTATGTAATATTCTGCTCAAAGAAATTAAGGGGAAACTTAAATCACACATCTGGTCGCTATGGTCTAACCCTAACTAAATATATTATAGATCAAACTTTTTACAGAACATTGTGTAATTCTAACTAAATTACGTCACAACGAACAACGGAAACCAAAATCACCAACCGATTGTGGGCTGGATTCTAACTCCTAAAATCTCCTTCACCGGTGTTAGGTCTGACCATGGGTCTGGGGATTTTAACCCAGTACCTAACAGCAGTCAGGGTACTGTTGATCAGCAGGTGGAGGTCTGCGCAACTCTCCAAGGATATGCCTCCCCAGACCATCACTGACCCATGGCCAAACCAGTCCTGCTGATGATTATGCAGGCAGCATAATATTCACCACAGAGTCTCCAGACTCTTTCAAGTCTGTCACATGTGCTCAGTGTGAACCTGCTCTCATCTATGAAGACTATATAGGCACCAATGGCACTCGAGACGTCTTGCCACCCTCATGCCACCCTCATGCCACCCTCACAGAGTCTTTTTCTGACAGGTCATTTTGAAGGGCCCTGGCAGTGCTCTTGCTCATCTTGTGTAATGGCGAGTCTGCTGGTTTCTGCTCTATGCTCTGGAGACTGTACTATGAGACACACCAAACCTACTGGGCAATGTGCCACGCTATCCACTGTATTGCGCACTAGAGTACTAAGTAATGACACGAGTGTAATATCGTGACAGTTAGGTTCTTTCAGGTGAGGGTCTGTCAGGTTAGGTTCTGTCAGGTTAGGGTCTGTCAGGTGAGGTTCTGTCAGGTTAGGGTCTGTCAGGTGAGGTTCTGTCAGGTTAGGGTCTGTCAGGTGAGGTTCTGTCAGGTATGGGTCTGTCAGGTGAGGTTCTGTCAGGTTAGGGTCTGTCAGGTTAGGTTCTCAGGTAGAACTGTGGCTCACATGGTGAGCACGGTTTAAGTCAACGTACTTTCCGTCAGCCAGGTTGAGTCCCCTGAAGAGGGGGTAGTCCTCCGGGCTGGGTTTACCAGTGTGGTCCTCGTACAGGAAGACCGGGGAGCGCCCCACCTCCATCCCCAGCTGCTGGATGCCCTGCTCATTATACACAGACAGCAGGAAGGACTGAGAACCTTTCTTCGGCTTCACCGTGGCCAGGATGGAGAAATCCTCAGGGAAGACATCAGCTGGCAAATGGATGACAGAGGGATGAGGGAGGGAGAGGAGCAGAGAGTGGGAGGAAAAAGGAGAGAGAAAGAGTTATAATATATCAACTCGTGGGACATTGTTAATAGAGGGACGATGGATCCCACCTAGCTAACTAATCGTCCTAAATGTACAGTCCATGTTGCCCAATACTAATTAATTTAACCAATACTGGCAAGAGGAGACACAGGGATGAATGACGAACAAGGGAAAGAAACATTAACAAAATATCTCTGACAGAGTGGACATTTCTGAGCATCTAAACCAAACAAGAGCCATCTCTACCCCTTTACTGCTCATAACTGAACTGCACCAGACTGGGAAGAAGGAAGAGTCATTGGAAAGGTCTGGAGAGAGAGAAGAAACAAGACCAGTGCAGGAAGAAGAACATGATAATGAGAAAAGCATGAAGTCTCTGATCGGCCACAGAAAAAAACTTTCCCAAACCCCTCTGTCCATTTTCCCCCCTCTCAGCTCTGACTGATCTACCAGACAGAAACAGAAAGACAGAGTGAGACACAGAGGAAGAGAAATTGGCCAGAGACAATTTGAAAAGGTATGTCTAGGTATTTTGTATAAACACATTTTGACAACTGCTGATGTAAGAATGGCTTTCTAAATAAAGTTGATGATTGATTGGCTGATTGATTAAAATAAAATACATTTGAGAAAGCCAGGATAAAAGATATTATAGCATGACAATTGGCAGAGAAATAACAACGAAATCATGGAACAAATTGTGAGCGCTATTCAGTGAAAGGGATGTTTTTGTAACTCCATCCCGTCTTCTAGATGAGGTCACCCGGGTTCCATCTTTCTGAAATACCTCCCTCCATTCCTCCATCTGCATGCCCAACCAAAACCCTCCCTTCATTCTGTGAGCACTCGCCACATCTGTGAGACACATGCCCAGAGACCAAGGCCATGTGGGACCTTTTTCAACCCCCCAAGTAGGGGGTGGGTGTTACTTCCTGCCAGCCCAAAAGACAATGGGGCCCTCACATAGACGTCCACACTGATGGTTAGTCCAGGCGAGGTCCCCAGCACTCAGGCCTACAGAGCTGCGTTACTTTGAAGGTATGATTGAAAGAGCTTCATGGAATCCATCATCATCAGCATCCTCATCAACAAGCAGCATGAAGGACTGTCTCAGCAGATTAGTAGGATGGCCAGAGGCCTGTCTAACTACAAAGAATGCAGCAGTATGATTCTTTGGCACGTTGTGGAGCCTTTGAATGCAGGTGACTTTTTGTTATTTAGACACGAAGGCCAAGTAAACGCATGAGACCTAAAGTAGTTCCACAGTTTTGGTTGCATCTCAACAAAATACATTTTATGACTACTGACTTTAAGGCACTTCAGACAATAAAGGCCTGGGGAAAAATACATATGTTTCCAGAACATTCGAATCCGAGAGAAAAGTAGAAGCCGGGGCCATGACTGTGGTTTTGTCGACCAGGCTGCGGTTACTGTGGAAACATTGCATTAGAATGTCTCAGCAACGGACAGTCCCGACTGGAGAGCAGTGGGAATGTTCTGGTGCCTGAGGTTAGGAGCAGACAGACAGACCAAGAGGGATGGAGGAAGGGGAGAATATTGAAGGACCACTCACTGATGGAAAAGTCTGGATTTCTCATCATCTGCCATTTCCTTGTTTCTTTGCTTTCTCTTACTCTCCATCTCTTTGCCCAGTTTTGCCTCAAACAGACAACCACCTGGAGCAGCCCAGCTTAGCTCAGAACAGACAACCACCTGGAGGAGCCCAGCTTAGCTCAGCACAGACAACCACCTGGAGCTGCCCAGCTTAGCTCAGAACAGACAACCACCTGGAGCAGCCCAGCTTAGCTCAGCTTGTCTGGAGAGGCAACAGCTGAGCGCCTACTTTGCGAAAAGGTTGATGACACATGGACTGACATGTTATGGTGTGACAAAGAGGCGAGGGGCTCTGAAGTCTGTCTGTAGTACATTTGAAACACTCCTGAAAGGAGTCACGCGCCAAGGGCTGCGCTGTAATGTGAGTGGTTCCCATTGGATTGGCGTGGAGTTGGCTCTCAACTCGGCTGTGTTTACAGGCTGTCTCCGCTTCTCCTTAACTCAAATGACCTTTCCCCTTGCTGTTACCGCGGGGACCGAGACAGCCCGAAAGACCTTTAACCGCAAGACGATCAAACTAGTGGAGGGAGGGGGGAAGGAGGAAGACGTGAAAGAGGACGAGAGAGAAAGCAAAAGACAACATTCTTGGGTGTCAGAGTCCTTTTTCCTGTCTGTCCTTGGCTCTTAATAGCACTGGTTATGACAGGCTCCTGTGTTCTGGGGGAATGTCCTCATTCCTGACCTTCGACCCCAACCTGGACCACCAGGGACTGGTACACCACTGATGCAGAATGTGTGTGGGCATGTCTGTGTGTGTGTGTGTGTGTACACAAAAAGGACAAAGCGGAAAAAAGGAAACAGAGACGAGTGAATGAGAGAGGGATAGACTAGCACTACTGGCAATGACAGACTACAAAGCACGCGACTGTTTCCCAACCCTCAGTAAATGCTATATTTTCTTAGCGTCTGATGAGTGGGTGGTGGTGGAATTGGTAGCAGTGATAGTGATGCCAGGGGCAGACAGACTGGTTTACCCTGGCAGCACCACCTCGCTACAGGGTCCAACAGGAAAAGCCTGGAAAAGTCTGGAAAAGCCTGGAAAAGTCTGGAAAATGTCTGACTTCACAGGATAAACTAGCAAACCCTTTTTACAGACAAGCAGACAGTTTCAAGATGCCCCAGCCATACACTATAGATGAGGTACATCCGGTTGTAACTACCAATCAGTATTAGTTCCTGAGCCATTCAGCCTCTTCACATGATAGGTACATCAAGTGTATTCTTTTAAGTGGGTCAGAACAGATGAGTTGAAAAACATGCTGTAGCCAATAGCTTCACTAACGAAAGAGAAACTCAATTTCCGCTGTGCTGGAAAACCTCTGTGTCTAACTCTAAATGCACATCTGGCCTACACCTAACACCCATCCATCCCAGGCAGTTTACCCTCCGTCCACACGACAGCAGGAAGCACAGTCTGAGCTGTGTTTGGGTCTGCTATCTTTCAGCCAGGTTGCTCTGCCCAGGTATAGGTTGGAATGTAAAAGTGGTTCTAAAAGTGTCTCTTCACCATAGAACAAGCAACATTCCACAGAGACTGACTAAGGCAAGGAGGACAGAAAATAGAAATGCATTTATGTGTGTGCATGTGACTGAGTGTGAGTTTGTAGAAAATTGTGGAAGCGTTGCCTAAATGAAAGCTAAGACCTTAAAGAACAGCACGAAATCTGTGAAATGCTAGGGGAAAGGTAGAACATCTGTATTACACTCCAGAAATATGGAAAGACTGACGTCAGTGAAGCAGAGTGTGGACATGACTTTCCTCAGCTAGTCATTTACCTCTCCCGTTCTCTATGTGAAGTTAGCTACAACTACATTGGGAAAGAAAAAGGAGAGTTAGGTAAAGAAGGGAAGTGAGAAAGAGGACAGTTAGGTAAAGAGGAGAAGTGACAAAGAGGAGAGAAAGAGAATAATTAGGTAAAGAGGAGAAAAAGAGGAGAGAAAGAGTGGGTTGCTGGAGACCACCCAGCTTCTAAAGCCGTGATCATGGGCTGAGATCCCATACATCACTCTTTCCTTACACTTAGTAGTGGGAATACATCACTCTTTCCTTACACTTAGTAGTGGGAATACATCACTCTTTCCTTACACTTAGTAGTGGGAATACATCACTCTTTCCTTACACTTAGTAGTGGGAATACATTACTCTTTCCTTACACTTAGTAGAGGGAATACATCACTCTTTCCTTACAATTAGTAGAGCACCAATGTTAGCAATTATTCACCCAGACAAGCCCTACTAAAATTGAAAGAAATAGAGATACCTATTGAGTGTGTGAGAAACATCTACTGAGTATGTGAAAAACATCTATTGAGTGTGTGAGAAACATATACTGAGTGTGTGAGAAACATCAACAGAGTGTGTGAGAAACATCTAATGAGTGTGTGAGAAACATCTACTGAGTGTGTGAGAAACATACTGAGTGTGTGAGAAACATCTACTGAGTGTGTGAGAAACATCTACTGAGTGTGTGAGAGACATCTATTGAGTCTGTGAGAGACATTTACTGAGAGTGTGAGAGACATTTACTGAGTGTGTGAGAGACATCTACTGAGTATGTGAGAGACATCTACTGAGTATGTGAGATAATCCCCCAACGCCGACCACGGCAGACCAACGTGACGTAGCACCAAGCAATGCGGAGGTGCTCTTCTAGTCTATTTATAATCACTCAGAAGATGGGAAACCACCACACTTTCAGCTCCTCCATCTTGCAATGAATCATTTCTTCTTCATGTTAGCTTTAATGAGAGCATGTCTACACACATTCCTTCGCAGAGCATCACCAGACGCACACCATAAATGTCTGTGGGTTTCAGAGTTACTAATCTTCCTCACCTACAAACGTTATTGTTTAACGTTATTCATGACATGATTTGTGTTTATGGTTTTGTATGTGTGTTTGTCATTGTGAATGCTCACCTCTAGGGACACAGAAGGACGTTCGAATTGTAATAAATCAGGCTTAATGCCAAAACCAAAGCTTAGTAACTAGAAAAGAGTGCCAGAGAGAAGGAACAGGACCAACGGATCTCACACCGTTTTGCCTTCCCTGGAAGATATTAGTTTTAGCACTTGCTTCCTTCGATCTCTGTGTCTTTCTCATGAGTTAGGCCAAGATATCTACTAGTTACTAAACCAACTTTGTGGAATGTTTTTGGTTTCAGTTTTTCTAGTCTAGAGAGTAATGGTATTTGTACGTGTTGTTTGAGATCTCACTGTAAGAGAGCTTTTAGCCTTTTCGATAGGTTCAAGTGGACATTCTTTTCTGCAGCCTTGTGTCTGAACTCAGCTCTGCATTAAGCCTTGATCAGGATCCAACATCCACTTGCTAGGCCTCCTCCAAGCCTCCAAGCCTCGGCACTTTAAAGTTCCACAGTACATCAGTAGCCAGCTCATACTGGCAGGAGCCTATCTCCTGTTTCTGTAGTGTCTGGCAGCGGGATGAAGAAGTACCACTTGTATCAGAGTCTATCCAGGGTCGTACCCTCGTTGTATCGCCGTAACGCAGAGAACCAGGCAGAGAAGCCTTGCAATGGCAGTGGAATCATTTAAAGCATTCGGATTAATTACCAGTCTTTTTTATGACTTGACATTGAACACCCGAACTTCCAATCTGCGGACAGCCATACTAGGACACTGCTGAGTTGGCTTGGATTTCCAGAGTCTGGAGAAACACTGTGGTCAAAGAGACATTCCTCAGACACTTGGCAGGCAGACAACTAGATATTCAGTCAACTTAACTTCCAAGAATAGGATTTTAGGGTTTCTTCTCTACTGCCGAGGCTGATCTCTCTCTCTCTCTCTCTCTTTCTGTCTCTCTTTGCTCCAGATACGTTTACAGAGAATACATTCTCCTTTACATTACCAACCTGAGGAATAGGAATGAGACATTTTAATTGAAAACTGGGGATGATTAGGTCGCTATAATGGTGGGCCAAATTAAAAATGTCCTACAATAACTGACATGTTCTGTTTACTGAACACAGACTCAGGACACCTGTTTTCAATCTTTCATGCAGGGCATTGTCCAGACATGTCATCTTTAGACAGGACTGAGGTGTTCCCCCGTACTGGCCCTCCGGGGATTATGAACAACCCAGTTTAGCTTCAGAGGCAAGCCAGCGATGAGGTTTATGATGCTAATAATACACAGATACACAAACACACACATTTTAGGTTTTACTATTTTTGTGCGGATATGCATGTGCATTGTTATTCCCCTACACAATGTTCCCTAACCCCGCATGTAGAGTTTTCCTTTACAGGGATTGTTCAGACTTGAATGTGAAGTAACACAAGGCACACACACACACAAACTAGCTATCCAAGTTTTTCCCTCAATAATTTAAAAGTTGACAGGCTGTCAGAGAACAAATTCCAGAGAAATTGGTCTTCTGGCTGGGTCACAACGTTTTAGTGGTTCTGCAATGTATGACAACCAGCATAAATAAATACGCTGGCCTTACCCAGCATGCATCAAGAAAGGACAAAGGCTGCAAGAACACACAAACTTAAGAAAAATAAACAGTAAAAGAGTGAGGTAGAAATGAAATAGTGGGGAGAAAAGGAAAAGAGGGAAAAATGGGAAAAGTGAGAATGTAGAGAGGGGAGTATAAGAAGCGGGGGGAAAGAGGACAGGAGAGAGGAGAGTGAGGAGAGGGGTGAATAAGGGGAGGGGAAAAAGAGGAGTGGGCAGAATTAGGAGAGGGGAGAGGATAGAGGAAAAAGAGGAGAAGAGAGAGGAAAAAGAGAAGAGAGAGAGAGGGAAAAAAGATGGTGAGAAGAGAGCAGAATGAGGAGAGGGAAAAAAGAGGAGTGGGCAGAATGAGGAGAGGGGAGAGTGAGGAGAGAGTGAGGAGAGAGTGAGGAGAGGGGAAAAAGAGGAGTGGGCAGAATGAGGAGAGGGGTGAATAAGGCAAGGGAACAAAGAGGGGAGGGGAGAATAAAGATAGGAGAAAAGAAAAGAGAGTGAGGAGAGGGGAGAAAGAGGAAAGGGTTCAAAGTTATCCAAGCACTCCAAATCTCAGGCCTAATGAAGAGAATTATGGTGCAATAAGTGCTGAGAATGTATGTATGGTTGATATGTGCCCATTTCATCAAAATCTTGTACTTTCAAACTAAGTATTGTATGGCCATCTGAAGTATGATAGTGATTTCACAAATATGCAGAGCAAAATTAAACAACATATTGCACAACTATCCTAAAGTGGTGCTATTTGCTAATGCCCCAAAATTGCTGCCAGAATACATTAACGGCCACAAGCAGCCAGTAGGAAGAGACATACTAGACACGGGGCCACAAGCAGCCAGTAGGAAGAGACATACTAGAGACTGGGCCACAAGCAGCCAGTTGGAAGAGACATACTAGAGACGGGGCCACAAGCAGCCAGTAGGAAGAGACATACTAGACACGGGGCCACAAGCAGCCAGTAGGAAGAGACATACTAGAGAGGGGGCCACAAGCAGCCAGTAGGAAGAGATATATTAGACACGGGGCCACAAGCAGCCAGTAGAAACAGACTCAGTAGAGGATTTCATGGAAGTCAGAAAGACGTAAATGCTGTCAGCGGAGGGTAATGACCAGGTACTCACCGGGGTACAGTTGTTTGGTGGGGGCACTGAGCTGGGCTGTTTTGGACACTCTGTATGCCACATCGGCTCCTTTAGTGGACTTCCGATGCGCGCAGAAACCTGTCGTTTTCGTAACACCTTCAGGTAAACTGGGAAAATCTAATATCTTCAAGAGGTCTGCTGGCTCCGCTACACAGGGAAAGAGAGGAGGATTTTAGGTTCAGAATCAAATCCAAAGTTCTCATTTTATATTCACACTCACACATCTCTCTCAGGTATCCATATCCAGCCTGCCACAGCACAGAGCAATGCCGCAGGGTTAAAAGGGCCTGCAACAGGAGACAGTCAGTTCCAGTTCAATAACTGTGGTGGTCGACAGCTAAACAGATCCTGTTTTCAGCAGCCATTGGCTCACCTGCATACATTACACCAGGGCCTTCCAGAAGACGTTTCTATCGCCACACACACAACAGCCCCAGATTTAGGATTAGGATTTACGTCCCTGTTTGGATTTAGGATTGTGACGATATGCCAACTGTTTTACGGACTATAGCTGCTATGACAAACAACTGGCCTGACCAACATGCCTCGCTCTAACCACGTAATCCATCTACTGTACACAGAAGCGACAGCCGCCTTCCCACAAACATACAATTTCCCCACAATCAGGCAAGGGCGGTCGGACCGTTGGGGTTTCCTCCGGAGAACCGCTGCGCGGTCAGGACAGAACGGGGTGTTACGCTGTTTCTTGACCCAGTCTCGCTCACCCCGACCACATGCCTGCTGGACTCCACAACCCAAACGACCTAACAGACCACCAACAGACTGCTTAGTCATACTACGTCCCTGTAGCCAGAATCTATGTCCCTGCAGCCAGAAACGCCGTCCCTGCAGCCAGATACTATGTCCCTGCAGCCAGATACTACCTAACCAAAGGATTATGACAGCAAGAACAGTTGTATACTACGGTTATAAGAACAAAAGGTAAAGACGAAAGAAAAATCTGCTGTGTGTGTCTAGTGCTTTGATTGCCTTATGGTGTAGGTCTTTCTCAGGGCCTTTCTTTAAACCAAACACACACAGCACACACAGCGCCCACAGCACACACAGCGCACACAGCACACACAGCGCACACAGCACACACAGCACACACAGCGCCCCCAGCACACACAGCGCACACAGCACACACAGCACACACAGCACACACACAGGTACAGCGGGGAGGATCGGGTGTCGCGTCTGCCTGGACCACACACACTTCATAGAGGGGCGTTGAATGGCGCAATCCATCACAGGGAGGGACAGAGAAAGGGAGAACTTTCCCCACATCGGTCTCCTGCAGTAGGCCATTACACACGCAGTCATGCTCAACGCAGGAAATAACCAAGAAACCAACCACTCCAGCCCCTAACAACAGCCCAGGTCCACACCCACTACAGATACACAAGGGCATTGTTCACCATCCACAGCTGGAGGCTGAATCCAAATCCAGCCGGGCTGTTGATATGAGGCGGCATGGGTTGCATCACTGTCAGCTAGCCCCACAAAACGGAGGAAATGTGGAGTTGAAAATCCACATTCCTCATTGACATCGTTAGATACCACACATAAACAAGGCTGATGGAAACCCATGTAACAACACTCACTTCGCTGTCGGTCAAAGTGAAGATCGAGAGGGTGAGAGACGTTGAAGAGGGGGAAGAGAGAGAGGAGTGGGCAAATAATGGGTATGGGAGAGAGAGGGAGAGAGGGAGAGAGGGAGAGAGCTCTATCATGGGTGTGTAGTCAACACAAGGCCTAAAAGGAAAATATGCGGGATGGGAGTCAGGTGAAGGAATGTGAGCAATGTGGAGATTTCTTGGCCAACTCCCTCTCCTCCTTCTCTCCCTTTCCTTACTATCTCCCTCTCCTCACTCTCTCTCTCTCCTCACTCTCTCCCTCTCCTCACTCTCTCACTCTCTCCCTCTCCTCACTCTCTCCCTCTCCTCACTATCTCCCTCTCCTCACTCTCTCCCTCTCCTCACTATCTCCCTCTCCTCACTCTCTCACTCTCTCCCTCTCCTCACTCTCTCCCTCTCCCCGGCTCTTTTCTCTGCCCCTGCTTCTCAGACTTCCCCCGGGCTCCCTCTATCAGCTGGCTGTCTGCTCCTTTCCTGTCATCAGTCAGAAAACTCTTAGTATCTAACTGCATAATAGTCTTTCCATCAAGGCGTGAGGAGCAGTGGGACCCAGCAGATAACCCAGCCTCTCTCTTTCTCTCCCATAGCAGAGCCCCTTACAGCAGCTACAGGTTGTGAACTAACAACGTTGTCTCTCATCACTAGTAGATAATGAAGTGAGTGCCACTCCTACCACTGACCACACTGACTATCACTGGCCACTCTTACCACTGACCAAACTGACTAACACTGACCACTACTTCCACTGACCACACTGACTATCACTGGCCACTCTTACCACTGACCAAACTGACTAACACTGACCACTACTTCCACTGACCACAGTGACTATCACTGACCACTCCTACCACTGACCACAGTGACTATCACTGGTCACTCCTACCACCGATTATAACTGACCACCCTGACAACCAAAGGCCAAACTGACTATCACTGACCATCACAAATGTATTTGCTTGTTTTAAAGAGACCTCTATGCTATTCAAAATCAAGTGAAACATAAACCTTCATTACACTGACGAACATTTTACAATTGGAAAACATGCTCAATAAAAAACCCCAAAAAGCTGTAACAACAAATAATATTCAATACTGGATAAGGAGGATGAATCTTTCTATACATGGACAGAGGTCCTGTCCTCAAGATGTCCCCCTGCTGACCAGGGACTACACTGTTGACTAACCTTGTATTAGTGCTGTGGGGAATATTGCCAGACCAACAACCCAGTACCACAATACTGTTTATGATCAACCTGCCGAGCTCCCAGAGACCTCTCTGTCTCGAGGGAAGCCCACCGTCACAAGCCCCATGAGATAGTGGAGGCTTAGAAGCGTGGAGAAGAGGGCTGAAACCACCAAAGCCGCCACAGAAGAACCGCGTTGAAGGCATGCTAGGACTGCACAGGGGTGGGGGGGGACAAAATCACAAGTGCAGTTTTACGCGCACGCACAGACAAAGGTTTGCAAGTTCACCTGCATACCCACACACAGACTCAAATACACACACGTCGACAAACAGAAACAAATATGTAACATGAAACTTAAAAGTAGCTTTGGTTAGGAAATGGCAAAAGAGGTCAACCTGACCTACACAATGTCAGGCTGCACAAAGAAGCCGGACACCAAGGCTGAACCGAGAGGCTGAACAAAGAGGCTGAGCACAGATCTGTCTATAAGTCCAATATGAAGTGTATTGTCAACTAAAATGACACACCCCTTGAGGACACATGTGGTAGGAACCTTTACACAGGATACATCAAATCCCCACCAGGGCCTTGAGGGGAGACAGAATGTGATAGTCTACTTCTACGGGGGTGATCACCACTATACCGGCTCACATTAGGGGAGCATGTAATGGCGTTGTTAGTGATGGGTGATGAATGCTCTGGGTTTTGGTTCCCACCGTCCCTATCTCTCGGTGCCAGGCACTTACTCCCCCCTGACTCACCCACCAAAACCTCTGCTGATGTTTCCCACATCCATATAAGGACATTGTCCAACGCACTTCCTGCTTGGGTAGTGTCTATATGATAGCCAGCTTTGGCTGACTTGCTGACCCTCCCCACCACCATCGGTGTTACCACCACGGACCTGGGGCAGCTATGAGGTTAATCTACCATTACAACATCTTGGGCTTGTCAGTACACGTGCTCATCACGAGCTACTTCATCCGTAAATGACCCATTTACTTATTCAAAGCCTTGAGGAACATATCCAGAAGCCGTAGACCGGTGATATGGGATCCCGGGCCTGCTGTACCTGTATGTGTGCTGTGTGTAACGTGTCATATGGGATCCCGGTCCTGCTGTACCTGTATGTGTGCTGTGTGTAACTTGTCATATGGGATCCCGGGCCTGCTGTACCTGTATGTGTGCTGTGTGTAACGTGTCATATGGGATCCCGGGCCTGCTGTACCTGTATGTGTGCTGTGTGTAACGTGTCATATGGGATCCCGGGCCTGCTGTACCTGTACCTGTATGTGTGCTGTGTGTAACGTGTCATATGGGATCCCGGGCCTGCTGTACCTGTATGTGTGCTGTGTGTAACGTTTCATATGGAATCCCGGGCCTAACATCTTCTAGCGAACAGCCACGACATTTGAGGCAGACAGCTGCGATTAGGTGATGATTGTGACAACCATAGCAAACAGTGCTACTGGCATCTTGGAAGAGCCTCAATCTTCATCAGCCATTATTAAATAAGATATAGATAAGTCTTGAAATTACACATGATTCCTTATAGTGTAGGTCATGGTTTTCATCAAACCAGTTCAGTTTTAAGGAACCACTTAACTGATTAATCATCTTATGGCTATATAGAAAATCCGGTGTTGTTTCAGAGCCCCAAATAGTTCTAGAATATCATGAAAACTATTGTATTAGGTTTGAGATGAAGAGGAGGAAGAGAAAGGTTTTTGCAATCACCCAGTTGTTGCTAACCGTATCATGACCTTTACAAAGGCTAGTTGGTTTTGCTAATCCTCTCTGACACAACCTAATCCTATTAAGATCAGCAACTTCTGGGGAGGAAACTATTGTCATCGGGATACTCTCTCTCCCCTCCCCCATGATCTCCCTTTTCCTCTCTCTCCTCTCCACCCACCTACTTCACCAACTCCCTCTCGCCTCGTCTCAAGCCTCTTCCCCTGTTGTCTCCTGATGCTGGGACGAATCCCCACACTGAAGGTATCCTTATCGGTGTGCTGCGGCATGCAGGACCACGTGTCATACCCCCACCTCCAGCGTGCCCTAAATGAACCCCCCCCCCCCAGGTCACCCAGGGGGCGTGAACATAGATGTGGGGGGTTGAGGAATCAGCTGCTCGCTGGACATGAGGGAGGAGGGTGACATAACATGTTCTATACGGCAGCATTCTGCAACGCCGAGATGCACGCAGGTAGCTCCAGACCCCGGTCACACTTCCCTCGCCACATCCTCACCCAGAGGTGTGACTCTCTGTCCCGCCTGGTTGCGGCCGAGTGTTGGTCTGGTTAGTGCGGTGGCTCCGTTGAGGGAGCAACACCTCGGCAACAGGATGGACCCTGACTGAAGCTGGGCCTGAGCCCTTCTCTGGGTAAACAGGGACTGACCACAGCCCACCACTCCCAGAGCGGACGGAAGGAGAGAGTGAATGTTGGTGTGCGAGACTGACAGGGTCTCCATACAAATCCATATAAATATACTCTAAAAACTCTTTATTGAAATTAGTTGGGGAAAAGAAATGAAATAAAAATGCTGTGTCAACACCTTTCCAACCCGTCCTTTCTACTTCCTTTCCCCCTCTCTCTTCCTCTCCTCTTTCCAGTCTCTCTCTCTCTCTCTCCGTACTCCCCCCTCTCTTTCTCCCTCATCTCTGCCTCCCACCATCTCTCTTTCATTGGCCCTGCATGGCGCACCGTGCAGCAGAACCACATCAGAGCCTCCCCCTCCGAGCCAGAACTTAATGACATACTGGGTCTGACACAGCCACAGAACACTGGATGCTTTGCAACCATCAAACCTACCGCAGAGTCGTAAACACGACACCACGCAGGCAGAGTGCTGAGTAAAGCAGGCCAGGAAAACTGACAACACAAAGTGCTGAGCCTGGAGCAACAAAGACGAGCCGTTAAAGTCCTTGGTCACATTGAACTAGCTAGGGGCTGCCTCCGAAATGGCCCAGTTTATGCTCTCTGGTCTTAAGTCTCCGTGTAGAGAATAGGACGTCCTTTGGGGTGTGCCTTTGGGGGGAACGCTGAGGAACGCTGGAGACTCATAATTAGAACCGTATGACACATCATCATCTGTTGGAGATCTGTAATCAGAAAGAAGTGAGTCGGATGGAGAATTAGGGGAAAACATTCTGGTGCACACCCTTCAGACTCACTGTGAACTACCCTCTCCCTTTCAGCTCCATCCAACTCCCCCTCCACTCCCCCTCCACTCCCCCTCCGCTCCCCCTACTCTGCTCCAAGAAGCTGCTTTTCCAGTTCCAGCGGGGCGCTGTCTGTCCATCCACTCACACTCTCCTGTTAGTCTTAAAGCACTTTTATAAAAAAGCCCTCTGCGGCACTCTAAGTGGTGTGTGTGAACAGATCTGTTTTGCTAGTCTTGGGCAGAAAAATTAACTCCTAAAATATACACCAAATGAAAGTGCATTACATTTCTTGACACTTTTCCTGGTAATCTTGACACTTTTCTTGAATTGCTTTCCGCCCTTTATTCCTCCATCTCTTGCCCTCCTTTCTACATTCTCTCATTCTCTCTGAACAGTAGCGCCATTACCAGGCGCAATAATCCTGTTTTCGGCTGGTTGCCAGGATGATTGCAGAACCCCTGGTCTCACCGCGTCTTAACACACACACACGCACTCACTTACACACACCAACGTCTATTATATGACTCCTGGCCGATAACTGTGGACGTCTCACTCCCTGGGCGGGGAGCGGACAGCAGGTCCAGTGAATCAGGGTTCTCCACAGAATCAGGATTAACATTCTTCCTTCTCCCACCCACCGTGTCCCAAATGGAACTCTATGCCCTACACAGTGCACTACTTCAGACCAGGTCCCTGGGAGCCCTGGTCAAAAGCAGTGCACTAAGCAGGGGATGGGTGGCTTTTTTGGGGCCTGGACAACGTGCCTGTGGTTGAGCCAGGCCGCTCGGCTGAGGGCCAGGCCGGTTGTGTTCTCAAGTCACTGAGGCACATGCTTGACCTGGCGCTAAGGACAAAGAGCAATTAGCAGCAGTGTGGAGTCTCCCTCTGTCTTCCATCCGCCCGTCCGTCTGACCGTCGCCTAGAGACCGTCGCAGTGAGAGCCACCGGGGCAGGATGGGAAACAGAACCTCTCCCTCCCGCAGCGCTGCATCCCAGGTGGGTGGAACGGAGCGCTTGGGACGATCTCATACAGGGACGGATGTAGGGGCGCATTATGAGGGGACGTGACCGACATTATGACAGACGGCGACTCATGTTAAGCCCTGAGATCTCCATCCAGACCCAGACATGTACAGAGTTTCCCTTCCAGCTGACTGGCTGTGGTCACCGCTGACCTGAAGGTGTTGGCTGGAGGATCACGTGATAAGTCCCAAACGATTACATGTACACCCATTAAACCCATTAAATCCTACTAGACGCACTGACTTCCTCACATGCACAAACACACACACACACACACATACTCCATGCTTACCCCAACAATGTTTACATGAAAAAATGATGTATGACTACAAAAGCAATGTAACATGTGACCCACAAACAATTATAGCCATGGTGAAGCAGAGTGGGCATGATAGTGGAAACAGTGATCTGGCTGATCTCATGCCCATAAACTGGCTCTGACAAACTGGCTCTGACAAACTGGCTCTGTCAAACTGGCTCTGACAAACTAGCTCTGACAAACTGGCTCTGACAAACTGGCTCTGACAAACTGGCTCTGACAAACTGGCTCTGACAAACGGGCTCTGACAAACTAGCTGTGACAAACTAGCTCTGACAAACTAGCACTGACAAACTGGTCCTGACAAACGGGCTCTGACAAACTGGCTCTGTCAAACTGGCTCTGTCAAACTGGCTCTGACAAACTGGCTCTGACAAACTGGCTCTGACAAACTAGCTGTGACAAACTAGCTCTGACAAACTAGCACTGACAAACTGGTCCTGACAAACTGGCTCTGACAAACTGGCTCTGACAAACTAGCTCTGTCAAAATAGCTCTGACAAACTTTCTCTGTCAAACTGGCTTTATCAAACTGGCTCTGACAAGGTGGCCCTGACAAACTGCCTCAGACCGTTGCTGAATGGTTGTCGCACAGACAAACAGATTGACAGACAGTGAGATTCCTAGGGAATAACTCCTGCTAGCTCCAAATCCAACTCTGAACAACAGGAAACACTGGACAAAGATAAATAGCACAGGGATTGGAGACAAAGATTATCCAGGTTTACCAACACACTCACAAACACACAAAGCAACCACACAACTGCGTTAATAGTAAAAAACATCCTAGTCTCACACACTTAAACTGACTAGTTGAGTAATCTTTAGAAAGACCACCCTGTCAGAAGACTGGCGATCTGTCTACAAGACTACTCAGCAATTGTCTAGTGAATGTAAATGAACAGTATCGGCCCCTAAACAGACTGAATCAAAGGTAAACAGATGGAAATTGAAATTGAAGTAGCACTAGGACACGAAAGACACACAAGTATAAACACAATCTCCAGGACATCACATAAATATTTGTAGAAATTAGGAAGTGTATAAACCAGCTGCTCACTTCACTTTGCTGTAGATGCACACAGGTGGACACTCTTGCACCAGAAGCACGTCTCCCCGCAGGAGTGCTTGTGAGCGTGTGTGTGTGTGTGTGTGTGTGTGTACATCTGCCCCGTGGGTGCTCGTTCAGCAGCCAGGACGTGAGCCAGCGCTGGCCAGCCTGTAACCCAGGACTCATTGTTTTAACAGAGGGAATACCAGATGGTTTACTTAATGGTTTCCACGGTGAGCGCTGAGACCAGGGCTCGGAGTCTAAGACCAGAGAAAGATAAATCAGAGCCTAGCGCATACCCTCCCCACCCGCTTGTCTCCCCCCCTCCACAGCAGCCTGTCTCCCCCCTCCACAGCAGCCTGTCTCCCCCCTCCACAGCAGCCCAGTAAAATGGAAAAGATGAGTACAGCTGGGAGATGTTCCTCACTGCTTACCGCTCAGTTACCAGTCTGGCTGCAGAGAAACAGCTCTAAAGACACAAGTAATACTTCTCCCTGTCACTCTCTCATTCTCCCTGTCACTCTCTCATTCTCCCTGTCACTCTCTCATTCTCCCTGTCACTCTCTCATTCTCCCTGTCACTCTCTCATTCTCCCTGTCACTCTCTCATTCTCCCTGTCACTCTCTCATTCTCCCTGTCACTCTCTCATTCTCCCTGTCACTCTCTCATTCTCCCTGTCACTCTCTC
>JACXGK010006656.1:0-28013 GCA_016801125.1 Novumbra hubbsi
TACGTGTTGCAGTACCTTAACAGCGCTGCCTTGTCAAGCGCACCTGTTTACTGGTCTAAACGTACCTATCCGTGCCTGCGAGCACGTTTGCTCTTGCAAAGCCTCCATCGGCTGTATCGCTTAGTTCGGAATAAATATCCGAACGCTTTGAACAACCCCTGCGCCTTGATTCGCTCCTTCCTTTCGCCAGCCGTCACAGGTAAAGATTCTCTAGTTACCTCATAACACTTCGGCGGATTAAGGTGCCTGCCCTGCCCGTGTCCCAGCTGATTTCATTGGTCAACTCAAGCAAGCAGTCACTTGAAGATTGGTTATCTTTGTGTTGTATGATATTTGTGGATTATGACTTAATATACACCTTGAAAAAAATATGTAACTTTGTGTCCTCAATGATAGAAACGACCATGATTACTGAAACACTATTCCAATTGTAGTTTGAATAATACTTTGTGAATTTCAGGTGATTTTGTGGGGTTGTGCTTCTTTCGTGCAACCCTTCCAAAGAGATTGTTGACATGAAGGTGGTGTCTAAGAGTTTATTTTGATAACCTCAACATTCCACTAGTCTGTGCAGTTCTGAAACTGTGATCCATTCATTGCCTGTCTCATTATCTTTCTCACTGTGCTTGGGGGCAATATGCACATTCCAGAATTCTGAAACTTTTTAATGATTTCCCCGACTCTGCTTAGTGGTATTTTCCACTGTTACGTATTTTGTATATCCTTTACTTGATCTGTGTAGGTCAGCAGCCATCTGTATTCCATTAGCTGATGTTGATGGATGACCAAAGGAATTTAAATGTGTACAACCTCATATTTATTCCCCTGGAGATGCAAGAACATTTTAAAGGCATCAGTAAAGTTCCTGGAGACCAACTGGAAAAACATATAATTTCATAGCTGCATTTTGTTTGGTTTCATTTTAAATATAATTTTAAGGTTGCCAATACTTTCAAAACCTGTACAATGTTTTGTACTACACAATCACATATTTTATGTTTATGAAAGTTTTGTTTCTGAATGGATTCTCAATTCTCAATTTCATGAAGTGACTAAAACACCAAAGTGTCAGCTCCTCTGTTACTGTCTATTCTACCCGTATTAACGTACAGTGAAAACCAAGCCCTCTCTGACTGGATAATACTCTTGAATGAGAGACGAGAGAGAGGGAAATCGGCTCATGTTCCAAAAGATTTGGGGGTTCACCCAGTCTACCAAAAAACATATTGGCGCTTGATCGTTTGAGCGTGAATATTGCTTGACGCCAATCTACTTATCAGAGAGGCTGTCTGCTCAAGGCTGTAGTTATTTGGTGCTGATAGGAAAGGATGGGAATGAAAATGTTATTTATCTCCGCATCTTGTGTGTGTGTGTTTATGTAGCCTAGGATTGGGATTGCAGTGAATTATACAGCACGTCCCATTATAATTTATACAAGACAATCGCAGTGTTGTCTGCTAGTTTCACATTTCAGCAAACAATCTTCTGGATGGTGCTTCTCTCTTCTGGAGAGGTGATAGTGTGTAGGATGATGTAAAGGACAGTTTGTGTGAGTAATAAATGCCCTAAACGCCCACATAAATGTGTCTGTTTCTCTGGGTTAATGCTGGAATATGGCCATGCAGATACTTATTTTTCACAGTGTTGGAATAGCTGACCTTTTGTGATCTTTTGCTTGTCTGGTTGGAGAATATACTAAACTTGCTGAAAGTGAAGTTTGGTGAATACACTTGTTTATTTCAGTCCCCATTAACTGATGCCACCGTGACAGATACTCTTCCATTTCAGGCAAGCGAAACCTTGCAGCCAAATATTTGGTAGATGGTACCTAATCATTTTGAAGCAACACAAAAGCTCTGGAATGACCACAACAAATACTGAAAACACTATGACTATTGTGAAGAGTATAGTGGTTACAGTTATTGTGGAACCCCACGCAGGTTACGGAGTAATTGGTTAGTATTATAAACAGAAAGCTTTCAATGACATTAGTCTAAAAGTGATAGCCATGACCCGAGCTAATAATCCAATAATACAAGAGAAATTGTGCTGCATGCATCTGTTTATTTATTCTCCTATCCAGCCTGCCCTTTAAAAAACGATACACATAATGTCTGTCACTGCCTGCCGAACAGTCAAGGATGGCTGTGAAGAGACTGTCGCGAACACCCCTTGGGGTACCTTAGGAGATATTCCTGACATAATCATCCCCGCCCCCCCATAGTGCTAGTAAGCTGCCACAACGCACTGCAAGTTGGGCTCCGAGCTAGCTTTAATCTAGTCCCCAGGGGAATGGCTTCACGCAGGCACTGATGTGTTGCCATTCCAACCATCTCCTGTTCACAAAGAGAAAGCGTACTTTCGTATCGGTTCATTGGAGCAGTGCGTAGTATTCACTCTGGTAGGCTACACCACCGCATTAAGTATTTATTGCTAATATACCGGACAAACAAATTATTGAAGACTCGAGTATATCAAAAAAGATGCCGAGTTTCTCGACTATGTACTTTGTCTAAAAATGTATAAAAAATGCATGGCCTCATTTTGTCTTGCGCAAAATAATGTTTAATGTACGATCAAAGAGGATATTGAACTCTTAATGCTTTAGCATTAAGCATTAATTTAAGCTTTAGCCATTCCAATTAGTGGTGTAGTTGATCTGTGTTTTAATGATCAAGATATATTCTGTACTTATGGTTTTTGCATTATAATGTTCCGACAAAGAAACTCAGCAGTGTGAACATGCTTCCAGTACTTTCCATTCTTTCCTATGTTCAGGCCTTACTTTTTCTTGGTATTTAGGGTTTTATGCTGGGTATGTGTATAAGCACTTTGACCACTGCTCACGTGAAAAGAAAAGTATTTATTCAAAAAATCTTGATTGTTGATTGAATGACAGATAACAGGGCAGAGATTCTATAAACGTTTATGATCATTTTGTGTAATTGTCATTTTCCTGTTTACTTAGAAAACAAAGCTGGAAAAATGTCAGCTGTAATGAAATTAGCTTAGTTTTATCATCTAGCTACTTTTGCTTTGTTACCAGACAATAAACCAGGCACTTGTCTGTACTGTGAAGTTTTTGTGGAAATCCTGCCAGTGTCATGTCCTGGCTGGGGCCCCAAGCCTTCTCTGTGCCTTGGGCTCACCCCCAGTCAGGACAGGACACTTAGAGAGGCCTCTGGCCTTCTCTATGTCGCTGTGGGCTCCCCAGTCAGAGCAGCTGTGTTCAGTTGCCTATGATTGGGGAGCCTACTTAGGCTGAGTTAGCACCACACTAGGTGTGGTTTATTGTTGGTGTTTCTCACAACGTTCACGGTTTGTCTTTTGTTTAATCCCATGCACAGTGGATACGCTACACGTTTCTTTGTAAATCATTTGTATGTTCTGCTATATCATTTAGCCCCTTTCATTTACGTTTACTGTTTGTGTTAGTTCGTCTTGTGTATTATTGGATTAAATTCACCTTTTCCTTTACAAAATGTCTGCGTTTGGTTCCACTCCACACCGCAACCGTGATAGCCAGTAACGTCTGTCAATGTTCAAAGTATAACATCTTTTCTTTTTCTAATGCCAAATACATTTAATGTAAATAATAATATGATTAAAAAAATAACTTAAATAGTCAATTATTTGAGAAAGTAAATTGGATCTTCAATAAATTCAATAAATGAAAAAGCGAACATGTTAATTGTTACAACAAAAAAGTCACCTGAATACAATATTTGAGTTGTGGGTTTGTTAGACACCAAATGAGACACATTGTTATTATGTTCCACACATTACCTTGTACTGCAGCGTTTCCTCATCTGATTAAAAAATATGAGAAACTGGAAAAAATAACCAGGCTTGTTACACTGAACCGGGCTTATGTGAGTACTGTCCGCCAGCCGTGAAAACAGTTGCATTAAAAAAAGAAATCTTCCTACAAAGGGCTCTAAATGTTAAATGGATGAGCTACACAATAATATTATGCTGCTCCTCATACAGTAGATAAGACTGTTAGGACATTTTTTCCTTCAGAACCGTTTAGAACTCAGTAGACCTACTAAGTAAATCAGTTCAGATCAATGTTCTTTTACACGCAGGAGATTATACATAATTATTCCACGTTTTTTTGTGATGTGGTTGCTCCAAAATTGTTACCGGTGAGTGTGGACTTCATTTCTCCTCGGATGCCCCGGAGGTTTCTGTCCCCATAGGAATGTTATTTGCATTGTCTGGCTCCTCTGCCTCTGTGGTGGTGACAGATATATCCACTCCTCTTTTCTAGCTTTTGGGTCTCCTGGGCGATTTCTTGGCTTAGCTGGACCTCTTGTCACCACTTGAAGAGGATAATCCGTCACTGGCATCAAGGACACTTCAAATGTTCATACAGGTCACGTGACCTTGATAACTTCTCAAAGCTTCTCACTTTCAAAACCCACCAGTGGCATTTGCTTTCGCGCATCACAGGTCTCCCTCAAGTTCATCTCCCCCTGACGATTGAGATTTTATTTGTCCCTCCTCTCTACCCCCTTTACTTCCTCTATGGCAGCCAACAAATACCCTAGAGGACTATGTTTTGCATAGTGCATAGCATGAGGGTTTACTCTCCCTTTTATTCAGCCGTGCAAAAAAGACAATGCTGGAGACGCAAGTGTTAAACGTCCCAAGATCTTACTCCCATTTACATTACACACGGTAATCACATTATCAGTCCAAAATAAACAAATATTATTATTGTTAGTGTTGAATGTGTGACTGCTTGCTTTACTGGTCATGTAAGATTGCATTTATTTTTCCTTTTTGCAATGGTATATAAAATAGTATTTTTTTTTTATTGAAGGCAACTTGGGAAAGTAGGACCCACATCTCAACTCCTCGCCACTTTATCTGGTATTAATTGGATCTTTATTAATGCTATTGATTGTTTCCCAAAACGGTCGATAGCATTATTCGAGTTACCCACTTCAATTCCTTTAATGAGGCCGCTGTGACCCACTCTTTCTCCGTGTAGCTGCCTTGTATTCTAACCCTTTGCGTTGACAATCAAGTGTTTGTGTGCCCTGTCATCTTCAAATGTTGGCAATCCCAAAAAATATGCTTTTAATGCTCAAAGACCGGGGGGGGGGGTTCTGAAGTCGTTTTTCTTGCCAGTGAACCAGTGCCGCTTCAGATGAGTCACAGCCATTAAGAATCCCTTTTCTGTCCTCTTATTGTTTCATCGCCCTATAGCGTTAAAAAAAAAAAGAGATCCAGAAAGCCAATCCTTTTTATATATTTATTTTAAACAATCTCCACAAGCCCCCTCACAGTTTCTCAGCCCTGAGGATACTCTGAGTCAATTCTCACTTTCCATTTGTGTCCAAGGCTCAAAGTGTGTCTTAACTCAAAGGTCCCGAGCGCTGAGGAGATTGTGAGCCCTGAATGGTAGCCCTGTAGTGAGTTATCATTGTAGAGCAAGGATTTATTGTAAAATACGTCCTCATTTCCCCTTCATTTCGCATTATGTTGCCTCTGCATTAGGTTTATAACTGTTCCTGTCAACCCTACAAGTGTCACCTCTTTTTGACATGGAGGACTTCACCCCTGTCCTGGGCATGATACTGAATACATTTAAGCAAGTGACAATTTCTCATTATTAAAGCCTTACTTCAAGTCATATTCACACAACGACAGGAGGGTAACCCATCAGCATTATGTCATACTTTAGGGTGAGAAGTAGTACATATGGACTGCAAACACACACCCTTAGTAAAAAGGATTATTTTTGACTCAATGAAAACCTTTCATTTCTTTGGATGAAAAATTAAAACCCCTTACATTTCTATTCATATCTCCATACTGGTTCAAGATAGAAGTCTACGATTTTCCCACCTTGTAACAATATTTCATGAAAAGACCTAAAAAGTGCATGTGTTACATTTCTATACATATCTCCGGACTGTTTAAAGATGGAAGCCAACGGTTTCAATGAAGGGTAGTTAGTGTATTTAAAGTGTAAAGTATAAGCCTACCAAATCTCGACCACAAAAACACTATTTCAAGATTTCATGATAAAAACTAAAGAAAATTCAACAGCTTACGCAGTCACATCAAACACAGGAATGATCGCTAACTAGCTCCCTCTGTCTCTGTTTCAGCTGTTAGACATTTACGTTTCTATCAATTTTTAACAATCATGAAAAATGCCTACCTGATCTCTGATCCATAGTTAACCCTGGATCTTAACAGGGAGATCATATGCCATAGAAACCTGAACCTCATTTCCCAGTTTCCAATGTAAATGAAGCCTTACGATGATTGATGTTTCCCAAACAAGCAAGTATTACCCTAACCCTGTTCCTGGATATCTACCGACATGTAGTTTTTCTCTCCAACACTAGTGGTGACTGACCTGATTTAACCTGATGGATCAGTTCAATAGTAGGCTCAGTAATCATGTAATTGTTAACGAACAACATGAATATAGTTAAGTAGAATAAACATATCCCCCCCAGGACAGCATTTTTCTTTTTTGGTAAATTACAGAATGTTTTGGTTCCTCTCTATCCATATGTACTTTTTTATGCATTTATATGGATGGATATATATTTGTGTTTATATAGGTGTTTGAAGTGTCATTTTTACTTTCAAACCTAAACTTTAATAAATTGCAACTGAATATATGATATTTTTTTTTCTATGTTTTAAGCACAATCATTTGCGTGGGGGGTATGCCATTGCTTCAAGACTTTAAGACTATATAAGACTATTGTTATACAGCTCTGCGTAACATTGATTTAGCCCACTGCCATAACAGGTTAAAGACACATGGTGTTTAAGCCTAAATTCATATCACAGCTAACTTTAATGGTGGTTCGACTAAGCTATGCATCTAATAATATCCAATAATTGTTTTGTGCTGTATTTTAACACGTAATGGCAGATGTGCATCGAATTTTACCAAGAACGTTTTACAAAAAAAAATTATTCAATTGTGCTTTCTGTCTACAACCGCATATTTGGGTTAGGTTTTCTTCAAGGATCGTTCTGTATTTTGGTTCGTTTGTCCAATCCTGACGTGTTTCTTTGCTGAGAAGCATTCCCATTCAGTGTTGCTGCCCTCACGGTGTCTCACTATTGGGATGTTTTTATCCAGGTGATGAGTGGTACCCTGTGTCTGCCAGATGTAGCGCTTGACATTCAGGCCTAATAGTTTGATGTTGGTCTTATCAGTCCAGGGAATCTTTTTCTTAACGCTGTCAGAGTCCTTCAGGCGCCATGTCATATGCCTTTTACTCAGGAGTGGCTTCCCTAAAGCCACTCTACCATAAAAGCCTGATTGATGGAGTGGTGCAGATATGGTTGTCTTGCTGGATACCATCTCACAATGATGGAGCCCACGGCCCCTGGGAACATTCAATGCTTTAGCAATGTATTATAACCTTGCCCGGGCCTATGCCTCAACACAGTTTCATCTCTGAAGTTTTCAGAGAGTACTTTTGACTCTATGTCTTTGTTTTTGCTATGACGTGGACTGTGGAATATGTTGCCATGTACTCACTTTTTGAACAGCCTTTCTAAATCAATTGCATTTGACACAAGTGGACTCCAATCAAGTTCTAAGGACATCTTAAGGATGATCAAAGAACACATGATCTGAGGAAAATTTGGAGTGTGATGGCAAAAGGTTTTAATATTCAGAACAAAATGTGACAAGTGAAGAGGTCTGAATGTTTACTGGAAGGTGCAGTACCATCCAGTGGTTAGTCCATTTTACAACCAGTGGCCAAAACTGCTGGAATGCGTCTTTGGTGAATGAACTTTAATAATTGAGTTATCTAGCTAAACGTATTCAATACAGTATACTGAGGATGTAGTGCACTCGTACTAATTTTGTTGAATAAACATGTCTGGTACTCAAAACGAATACTAATGTTACCGCTTTTCCCTTTGGGAAAACCTGTGGAGACCTTTCTCTGTTTACAAATGTTTTCCGAGTCCCATGTCTTACAAAAAGCAAGAATGATGATGTATGGTAGCAGTTTCAAATTCTGCATGTAGATATGTGAGCCAATGAGCTCAATGACACTCAAACAAAGAGTTACAGTCCGTTTTAGAAGAGGTTAACCCTAGAACCGTGAGGCCCTTCAGACCCCCAGTAACCGCCAGAGCGTCATTAGCATACAAATCCTCCCTATTAGCGAACACATTCTCCTCTGCAGCTTCCCCATCCAGCCAGAGCACCCGTCTATCTACTGTAGTTAACAAACTATATAGAATAGTAAAAAAAAAAGGCATTACCGAATTTGTTTGAAGGTCTTATTATACAAAAAAAGCGAATGAGAAATAATTTCTAAGAACACTGGTTACAATATTTCTATTTGTTTACTACATTACACAACACTCAAATTATCTAAAGATGAATCCATTAGAATTTAGTTTGCATAGGGTAAAATTTGAGGCCAAGTTGGTTTGCCTCAAAGATCAAAGTATATACCCATGCATTGCAGTACATAGTTCTAAAGCATAGTTTAAAAACTATGTTCTAAAGCATGGTTGCTTGATAACACAGCAACAGCCAATCCATCGAAATACAATGGATAGATCCAAATGTAAGTAGCCTCCTGCGTTGTTCAAGAAAGATCGGGTACATGGCAACACAGCCTTCTCTTTAACTAAAACAGCCAAGGCTCTGTTCTGTTTTTTTGTGTGTGACGAGGCTCAGGCATTGGAGGAGGCGGCTCAATATCAGAATCAAATGACGACTCGACATCGATTTCGCTGTCAGTGCGTCCATTCTTTTGGTTCGGTTTGTGAACTAAATGCTGTAAATTGTATCTGAGTTGATTGACTTGCTCACCGACTTCAGATTATATACAATTTCTACCCTCATAATTGTTCATCATTACACTTCAGTCACATGCATATAGGTGGTTCTGGGTTTTTTGTACCCATTCAACCAACGTTTATTGATCTTTTATCTGAGGTTATCGGCCATTTATACACAGATGTCATTGCTATCTGTGTAAACAGTCTGAAGGAATGATTCACAGTTGCCTACATAAAAATATTGTCATTTGTCGATTGTATTGATGTGGGCTGGTATAACTCACGCATTTATACATTAATTATTCTTGTATGTTCAATCGTTAACTTTCTGACCCAGTCAGCACACAGAGGTTTGAGGAATAAGGCCATTACATTATGTTTGATATTTTATTTCTCGCTTATTGAAAAACGGTAACGTGTAATACGTCAGAATTGTTCAGGGTATTGTTTCCATTATGTTTAAAAAACAATACCTTTGTTCAAGAATATCGTTTGTATTTCGTTTCACAAATAGTTATTTACCTAAATACATTTGAGGAATTAGGCTACATAAGTAGCAGATGTTTTGTTAAAAAAAGATGCGAAAATTCAAAGACAGATAGACAGGATGTTAGATATTTTATTTTCTTTCCTATTGAAAAACAGTAACGTGTAATGCATTTGTTGAAATGTGAGTCACCTATATCGTTTGTATGTTTGAAGAATAGGCAAATGCGTCGTTTGTAAATTGCTTGCATTTAATTTGTAAATTAATTCAAATTCAACCAAGGCTCTGATCGTTTGTCTGGGAGTATCGCTCATTCTTCCATTGACGCCATTCATTCACGGATTAGCTCCTGGGTACAATTAGCTCCAGCTACTTGCCTAACAACGCCTAGTGGAGTCGGTTTTTGGCGAATAAATTAGGTAAAAGTGTAAAAAAAAAAAAAAACTCTGCGGACAGTAATAGCTTTTGGTTTGTGAGTTTAATTGTATTTTAATTACAAACGGCCTTTGGCATTTCTAGTGTTAAAAACCACTGACTGGTCCAGGTACAGATAAATCTAATATAGTTGATTTCTTGCCTGTTGGGTTCTGTCCGAGGCCTCCCTTGGATATGGCCACAGTGTCACTGGACCCCCCTGTCTCAGACAAACGTTTTTATGCTGCTATATTATTGTGCTGGGGGAGCAGGGCTAGTTCTCCTCAATAACTCTATGTTCTCCTCCTTAACTCTAAGGAATGCACTCTTTAACAACTCTCCTTGTCTCCTGTTGCGGTTCAACTTAGAAGGAGCTGAGGTCTCGGCCTACACCTGTGGAATACCAGGCCCAGAAGACCTTGTCCCGAGCCCTCCTGGTTTTGCTGCCGAACAAGCAGATAACTGACAATTCCAGCTGCCACTCTGTTGACCCCCCCTCCCAACCTAGATCTAGATGATCCTGACGATTCCGGCTGCCACCAGGCTGAACCCCTAATCAACCCACCCTGGACTGTTCTTGTCCTGCCAATCTGATCATTCTTGTCACCTAAATCAGGCATTTTAGACTCTGGACACAGCTCATGTGAATTTATTAATTATTAACAGTATTCTTAAACATCACCTTGCACAGCCACAAGAGGTATGGCCACCCCTTTGAGCCTGGTTCCTCTCTAGGTTTCTTCCTACAATCCGGCCCCCATAGGGATTTTTCCCTAGCCACCGTGCTTCAATCCTTTTGTTGCGTGCTCACTGGGGTTTTAGGTTGGGTGTTTTTTGTAAAAGCACGTTGTGACAACTGCTGATGTAATAAGGGCTTTATAAATACATTTGATTGATTGAGTGATTGTACCAAATATTATCTAAGAACTACTGTAGTTCTGTAGTTATAGCCTATGGACAGACATGTTAGAGTTGAACATGGTCATATAGACAGTTTTTGCAAAGAATAGAGAGACTGTCTGTATAACCTCATGAGAAATAACTTTGTAACTGTTGTCCAATTGTCTCTATAACACCTGGCCCAGACACCCACATCACCAACATTGAATGCAACTCTGACTCACTTGACACACAGAAGCAAGAACAGCAAGTATTACATTGAGCTAAATGGAAATCTCTTCCACCAAGTAACTTAAGCAAGCAGTAAAATCTGATAAAAACGGACGTCTAAACATAATTCTTCAAACCTTACCCCACTATTAACCACAATAGCTTAACCTAGCATGCCTACATATAACACTGTCCACAATTGTAAGCAACCAGAAATGACCAACTGGCCTAAACCCGTGTGCAGAGGGAATTGTCAAGGTTTTTCTGTTTTACTCTTTACTTTGTGGGGACATCAGCTTTCCACATGTACACATACATGCTTTCGGGAAGTTGTCAGACCTCTTCACCTTTTACACATTTGGTTACATTACAGCCTATTCTAGAACCCTCTCCCAGTGTTTGCTGCTGTCTTCCACACCATGCTTCACTGTAGCGATACCATTGGCTGTGCGAGGAGCGTTGCCTGCGTTACTCCAGACGTGAGGCTTGGCATTCAGGCCAACAAGTTCAATCTGGTTTCCATCATTCCAGATAATATTCTTTTTCATGGTTTGAGATACATTTAGGGTTCTTTTGGCAGGCTCCAGGGGGCGGTCATTGTGCCTTTTTAGTGAGGAGTGGCTTCTGTGTGGCTACTTTACTGTAAAGGCCTGGCATTGATTGGCAAAGTGTTGCACAGATGGCTGTCACTCTTGAAGGTTCTCCCATATCCCCCCAGGAACTCTGGAGCTCTGTCACGGTCACCATCAGGTTCTTAGACACCTCCTAGACCAGTGCCCTTAAAGCCGGGCAGGCTGTGTACAAGAACCATGTACAAACATTTTCAGAATTGCCAATGGAAATCGGATACACGTAAAATAAGGGTGTAACGGAACAATGTGGAAAAAGTGAATCTGTAAAAATGGTAAAAACTCACAAACGCATGTATTTTTCTCACTCTATTTATTATCTCATGTCTGAAATTAGTAAATGTCAATATTTTTGTTAAATGTGTACAAATCACCAGGTTCCTTTGCCTGAAATGTATTTTTAGTTAACTAGTAACCCCGGGAAGACAAGCTGTCTCTGTAGAATTAGCTCACTGGGATCATGAAAAACATAAATAATGCAATTGTCTTTATATTGCCTCGAGGCAGAGAAAATGTTGCTGTATTAAAGCACATTTCCCGCAATCTTACACATTCTTGTATCTTATCCTAATTGGCCTCTGTCTTCCAAGGTGGCTGGGGGGGGGGGTTGTGTCCTTATGGGGTTCCATGTATATTTTTTTTAAATCTCAACGGCACCTTTTCTTTTAAGAATTCAGCCTCCAACAGTTGACTGCTTGGTGTGAGTTTTTTCACCCAATGTGGCTCCGACACACTTCTACTGGGGAAATAATTACCATTCATTAAAGCTAGCTGTCAGATTCACTGCCCCCCCCCCCTCCCCGGATGTCCTTCAGCAATCCCAGCACCTGTCATCCTGTCAGCCCTCAGTCAGCCTATCGATTCACAGATCTTTACCCCAGCATAGAATGCTTGCATGCCAATTTCTCTCTCGCTGTTTTTCTGGGCTGACCTTTATTTCTTTAAGAGGTTCTAGCAGGAATAAATAAACCACCATGAACTTTATTTAATTTGAATATTACTTTTCTTTTCATCCAGGCCAAACATTTGACAGGTACTAATATGTACATATTGATTTGTGGTTTTATCAGCGTCAACACTTTTCTTTATTTTCCCGTTTTTACTGCCCAATTGCATGATCCAACTGTAGTTACAACCTCACCACCACAAGCAATGTTAGGAGAGTCTAAGATCTGAGATGTGATTTCTCTGAAGCACACCCATCAAGTCATTCGTCTTTGGTTTCACACTGCTCACTCAATCAAGACGTTTGTGAATTCAATGTGGGGGAGGATTTATTTGCTCGAACCCTGGCTGTAGTGGACAGCTAAGCGTTGTGGTGCGGTACCTCAGACCACAGTGCAACTCGAGAGAATCTATCACAACCCATTGATACTAGCTGCAGTACAACATGATGATCAGAAACGGCCATAATTTCATATCCCTAAATGCTGTTTAAATGCATATCTTAATTACTGTGCGTCAAATCATTTCATATAGAGAGAATACAAAGAAATGCAAACTATTTAATTATTTAATATAAGAACATTTACATCCTGTTAAAACATTGAGAGAAACAAATCTTTTTGAACAAACGATAAGAATCAAAAGTTCAACGGTACATTACAGAGTCAACCAGTAGGCATATCAGTATGTTGGTGCACAGTATGCAGTATGTATGTACAGATACAAACACATAAAACGTGATATCATTGGATGGATGTCCGTGAGCTGGATACTGGGTCGACGTTTCATATTCTCCATTAAGATGTGCGAAGTTGTGTGTGAGAAAAGTGGATGGAGCCAACCCAAAGGATATTTACATTCGACACTTTGGTTACGGAAATTGGGAGCTTCTGGGGGCAAAACCACGTTTCATTCTATGAACACACAGACATGGAAGGCATTTAGGAAATATTGTAATTCCTCCGACAACAGTTACCGTTTTGGACTGTAAAACTGCTAGGGATCATTTTGTCCATAATAGTAATATATTGAGCTACAGAGAGTTTGTTGCTAAATAATGGCTCTCGGAAAGCTTCTACCCCTACAAGCGGTGTACTCTACAGCACAATATAACGTAGTATGTGGTAACAAATATGGGAACAAGCTATAACTACAGTAGAATCAGTTGCTCTGGGTATACTTTGTACTAACATGCATTCCTTGTCCTGATCTTGTCTACTTACACTTTTGATTTGATCCTAGTCAGACCCCGATGCATTTTCCGATGATCTACTCCTGTCTAAAAGCAAAGCCAGGATCAGGACGTGGACAAAATCAAGACAAAGGAGTCCTGTTAGAACTGGGTAGTATATAAAGAGATGCTAGAGATGTATATACGCTGTATATACGATGCCTGGAAAGTCTATAATCATGTTACTACCCCTTTTCTTTCGGTGCTAAAGTTTTCTAAAATGTATACTTGTTTGAATTTGATAATAGCATACAAACAGCATTAAATGAAGGCAGCCTTTCTCTCGTAGTTTTACCAATGGAAAAGCTAAGGTCAGTGTCCCTGTGGAAAGATGTTCCCCCTACATATCAAATAGCCCAACCAAAGTAATAAAGCATAATAGTGAGGTCATCCCTCTCTGAGGCCTGAGGACGTTGGCAGAATTCCCAAGATTTGCACACCAGACAAACAGGCCACTGTTAAGTGACAGTGCTGGCATTGCAGAAGGCCCTTTATTTCCACAGGGATATACATGTCAGGCCTCCTCTCGCCAATGGAAAATGGATGGAGCACAAAGGCCTGTCCAGCCTTGAACATGGGAGCCATAAAAAGCTCAAGGACGACCTCGGCTAACAATGAAGTGCAGCAAATGTCACAGGAAACGTGGCGCAACTGGAGAAAAAACGAAACGGCTGATCGACGTGAAAGAATACAGAGTTTGACTGAAGACATTCTGGGTGGTTTGATGGGTGCTGTGTGCTGGCTACCACGTTGACCATCAGTTACTGTCCTACAAAGCTGTGGGCAGGCAGGAGCAGCAAACGAATGTAATGGAACAAACAAAAGGGCACTGAGATGCTCTGAAATCATGCTGTGCACAGTCTTTCAGTACATATGAGAGGCAAGCCAATCAGATAAACAGATTTCCGACTGATACGCAACTGGAACCGGTGTGAAACGTTGGCGTGTTTCTAGTATGCGTTATTTGTGAAATTACTAGTCTAATGCCTTCAATCCTTGTTTAAAATCATCACATTCCTGTTTTTTGCCGTGTTATCAATATTCTATTCCTTTGATATAGTTTCTATATGTTACAACCGTTTCCCACAACATTGTATCCAAATTGTAATTGATGACTGTACTACATGACCTACACAGGTACAGGGAAAAAAACCCAAGCACAAGACCTAATTTTATTTGACCAATTCCACAACACTGATGCAATTATTGGACTCTCAAAACATCATAAATCATTGGGAAAAAAAATAGCCAGTCCCGTTTCCCTTAATTTCTTGTGGGAATGTTTGAAAAGTTCGCACAGCATAATAGACCCTCCTTGATTGATTGGATGTCCTCCACTGTCCTGGCGA
Organism: Novumbra hubbsi; assembly: GCA_016801125.1. Lineage (NCBI taxonomy): Eukaryota > Metazoa > Chordata > Actinopteri > Esociformes > Umbridae > Novumbra > Novumbra hubbsi. The sequence goes on from JACXGK010006656.1 coordinate 14,962, forward strand.
TTAGCTGAAGGGCAAGTGCCGATTTTCTAGATGACATCAAGATAAATAACTTTTATTTACAAACTCTGTGTTTGGGACTCCCATCCTATTAAAAAAAGTCTGAGTTTTTTTGTTGTTGCAGGTTGTACAGAGGCACAGTGAGCTTGATGTGATGTGACAATGTGTTTAGTTCCCGTGCTCTGTGACAACCTTGGAAATTGGTTTTTACTTTGCAAATGCTGCACTTCATATATTAGAGAGCATTCATCTCATCTGGATGTTACGAGGGTAATTTAAAATGTATGTATCCATTTCTTGGGAACACAAGTGTGTTGTACAGTGAAGAGGGACATTTAAACTGTTTTCTTTGTTAAGACCAAAGGTTCTTTGTTCATTCCATTGTTAGATTGTATAGAACAATAGATAAACCAGGTTTTTTAAGAATGTAGTTTTCCTAAGGTTTAGATTTTGTATATTTCTAAAAACCAAACAGTAATTACATTTTTTTAAATGGAAATAGCAGAGTTGTAAATGTCTGAACCATCAAAATCAGTAACTGTATCCAGATAAAATACCAACAGAAAAGAATCACCTCTAGCATTTCAGCTCATATTAATTTAACTTCCAAAGTGTAGGCCTAGCATGAATAAAATTAGTTTTTTGAATGAAAAGCGAGTGTTACGATAACAAAATTCCAAAATAGCTTTAAACAAGAATTGTGACTTGAATTTTAATAGGTAAGGTAAAATGTGGCGTACTCTTTTGAATGCTAATATAGTTAATATAGCCTATTCTATAAACATGGTGCTGTTTGCAAAATATATTTAAAAGATCTAGCCTGGAAATCAACTAATGTAAATGTGCTTTTTATCTGAACACTGACTCTCCGTTATAAGGCATGATTTTGTTTTGTTACAAAAATGTTTTGGGTATATGCACTTGGTAATCTAAAAAGCAATGTGCACTTTCCACATCTTGGTTTAGATGAAGCGATATTTACAAAGCTGTATCCACAGACTTTTTGTTACCATGTCAGATAAATTCATTTTGAAGTCAGCTCAAAAAGATAACTCAACATTTAAGACATTTTTGCCATTCAGCTTGCCACAACATTCACATTCTTTTGGTATAGTAATGCTTCTGAACAGGAAAAAATAAAAAAATTCACTCATCGGCTTCTCAACCAAATGTTAAGCACAAATACAAATCTCACAGAATTGAGAACACCAGATAAAATGTAATGACAAAGAAAACAAAAACATGATTATCAAATTAAAGCACTAATTATCAATAACCAATTTAACACATTGCATTTCCCTTTTCAAATAAAATAGTTCAGTTGGCAAAAAAAAGGTTAGCAAAGGAAAATCCTAGTCTTTCCATAACTCTCTGTTAACAGATGAACAAACCAGTGCAGCCTCTTTCAAATCTCATCAGAGCCCCTAATAGAAATGATCTGCATGAAGCAAAATCTGTCACCACGACATCGCCACTGCATCCAACAGACCGAGCTTTATCAAATCTCAAATGTATGTACATGGTTTCTAAACCCGACTACTAAGTTGGCGTCTGACTGAAGAGCCGTGCGTTACCGCGCCCACTGGACTGAAACGCAGACTGAGCTAGCTGCACAGCTGACCCAGCTCCGTCTCTGAGGAGTTGGGCAGCTTGGAGTTGAAAATCTGAAGGGAGTCTCGGATGCGCACCACCTCGCTGGTGGAGAGCTTGAGCCTGTGGCGGAGTAGACACGAAAAGAGGTCCAATGGCTGCATGCCGGGAGGGGAGAGCCGGTTGATGCGGTCCCTCATCTCCAGCAACATGTGGAAGGCCGCGTCCTGGGTGCCTTGGGTGTACGGGTAGTCCAGCTGCAGGATCAGGTCTTTGATGCCCTCCGGGTCGAAGTGCATGCTGTAGCCGAACACCTTGAGACTGTTGATCTTCATGTATCCCAGGTTGGACGTGTGGTCGTCCAGGTCCAGGGGCTCGTAGAAGAGGGTCTCGTTAGCGGCCGGGTCGTCGGTCAGGACGCGGCTGCGCAGGTAAATGTGCACCGTCTCGAAGAAGGACTTCCACCTGGTGCCCAGCGCTAGCGTCCAGTTGGCGCACTGCTGAGAGGCATCCAATTTAGTTCTTTCCCAGTCCGGGAAGTCCTGCTGGTTGACGGGCATAAACCAACTCTCTGAGTGGCTGCCCCCAAACGGGTTGACATAAATAGCAGGCACGGGCTCCAGGGTGCTGTTTTTAGTGGAGCAGATCTGGAATGAGATGCCCATTAGCATATGAATGAGGTTGGATTTGTTTTTGTTGCTCTTCAGAGTGAGGAGCATGCGTTTCCTCCAGGCCGGGTTGAACCAGCTGCCGAGGCGAACGTCGTTACTGATGTAGATGGCGTGGACCTCCATGCGACTGTCCAGTCGCTGGAGCAGGTATTTGACCTCCGCGTCCGGCATGTCAAAGTCGATGTTCAGGTAGTGGTCCAGAGAGTTGGCTATGCTGGGCCGACACGAGCCCAGGTGGAGGATGTTGCCGGGGTGGCACGACCCACAGCGTGTGATGTTGTCTGGGGCACAGGACAGGCAGGATGAACCCTCTCCAACCACACAGGGCACTGTCCCTTGACAAGAGTTGCTGTGCTCTGTGGTGCAGGTGCAGCTCTGCACCTCCTCTGAAAATGTGCCCAGGGCTCCATGCTCGTTGCAGTAGAGGAGGGACTGGGCCCTTTTCAGCCAAAAGCCCAGCGTCCTAAAGAAACAGTACAGGGTTAGTTAATTGAAATAAGCTAATTCATAAGGGAAGCAAGAAATTTGCTTAATGTGTTTTCTGCACACATCAGTAGTCACATTTGTTTTCAAGATTAACATAATTATTTTCAAAACATAATTTAACTTCATAAGCCTTATAAGTGCCCATCCACATTAATAAATGAATTCCTTAATTACTAAAATGAGTTTTCTTTTGATTAACACTATTGTGCCGTCTAGAAAGGCTATAGAGGATGTAGGCTATATAGTGCAAAGAGACCCGAGTGATGAGTGTTTTAACTTTCACTTAACATCATCCCCTTTATTGAATGCCAAATGACGCTTGATGTGGGCTTTAAAAGGCTTCTGGCATTTTCTCCCGTTCTGAAGGATACCAAGAACCCATATGCATAACACCCCTCTCCCATGGTTCAGTCCACTGTAGAGGTTATGTGTGGGGCGTTCCATACGTTCCTACGTTTAGAAACCAGGGTGGCAACAATTTCACAATTGAAATCATTCAGTTGCCCGTGGAGGAAGGATTATCAACGTATTTGTAATTTCTATCTAATAACACCTGATATTGTATAATTAATCAAAGTGGGCTAAGGTTTGACATTTTGGCCTCATGCCTACAATGAACATCACAAAAACGGCAAGCAATTATAAAAAAAAGGAGAATTCTAAGGAAGAGCAATAAGATAAAAAAAAGAAAATCATGTTCCTTCTCCTGATTTCATATGGAATGGAGTGTGTCTTCCGGACTCTATTTGTCAATATCAGCTCTGCTGAATGACTCGATGCTCAACATGTGTTGAGAGTGCCCGACCCAATCAATGGGGGCACCTTGGAGATCTGGGTCCCAGGTATGAGCCCTTTCTGCAGAGAAACTGACACGCCTAATTGTCAGCTAATCGAGTGAATGACATGACAAGAGAAAAAGTACCTCTAGCAGACAGGAGCCCTACATGACAGCTTATGCCTGGAGACGACCTTCGTTTCAGATCCCGCTAATTGCAGAACATACCGATAAAGAACAAATTATCGGTCTAGCAGTCTTTGATTTGTGTTTGTTGATGTCACGTAGGTCATGTTCACCATAATGTTAATTTGAGATCAGGTCTGTGCAAAAGCAGGCTAAGATATTTCTGGTACAACCACATGAAAGGTGTACAATTTTGCTCTATTGTCTATGCATACATGGTTCTGCATAGTCAAGTTTTCCTCAGTCGGTTCTGTTTGTTAAATGAAGGTCAATATGAGCAGTTATTTAGCAATACATTCGGTCTCGATTGCTTGCAACGACCTGTCGGTCTATAAAACCACTTGATTACAGACATGCCACTGCAGACATTACAGAGGCAGACCCCTCCGCTTGGGTCGGTGACACTAAACATCTCTTTCTTTCCTTCTGTCATCTGATGTTTTTTTCCTCCCTTTCTGGCCACAAAAAAACAAATTGCCTTATACTTTGTCATTTAATGTAATTGATAAGGAATGTACTACTCTACCAAGGAAAAGATCAGACAGGGCCTCGCTCCACCCAATACGAGTGGAAACAAAGTAGTGATAAAATCCATTGAATATACAAAGCAATTATGAATGAGTGCTATTTGTCAATAGGTAATGTTATGCCACATTTTTGGAATTGTGGTTTGAAGTTTCCATTATTGTACCTTTCTCTTGGGAGACTGATCTGTGGTAGTTTGGGACACCGCTTGCTCAGAGTGAAGAGTTTCCTCACTATCTTCTGGGCCTTCCCAAGAACTAGATTTATGTTGCTCTCCAGTTGGCTGTAGCGCTTCTGAAGAGCTGGATCTACTGCCCAGAACTTTAAAACCATGGATGTGTTCAAAACATGGTCCGTGGGTAGTCTTTTCATGAAGGTCTTGAATTCATCTGCGTGAAGGAGAAACAATCAAAAGGAAAACAAGATTAGACTTCATTTAAAACAAAAAGGCCATTTCAGGACCCCTCAACAAATAAAAGTATGTTCACATTTTATACCAGGTATTTGAATAACGGATTATCCCTTTTAATGTGCAATTAGGGTTGAAACCCCTAATTTACCATGGACAGCTTCTGGTATTTATATTTGAAGACTGTTGTGCTAATTTTAACCACGCAGAGACGTCCTTCTATGCCTGGAGCATTGAGTCTACCCAGCTGCCATGAAGTATCCAATCAAATCACTGCGATGAATTCACCGTCCTCTTTTCGGAAGCCCAACTGAGTGAAACCCGCGATTGTTACGGGGCTGGAGCCATTCTATTCCCATGTGCTGCTTTAAACTGACAATGAGTCAGTCTGTGATGCACGGACAGGTTCAGGTCATTACAGTGCTCAACGATCCTGAGTGAGCTACCTCATGCTTCGGAAGCCACCACGGAATCAGTTTGATAACATTAACTTCAACGTCACTGCGTTAGTTTTGCACATTCGCAGTTGGCTACCTTTCTACTCAGTTGCTTTACTACTCGGACTTTGCGGCGTCGCCTCCGTTCACGTCAGCCTGAAAAGTGTGTGATGTGACCGAATGGCCCGTGATGGCTGGATCCATTAGCGTGTTCTGGATTAAAATGCTTCTGAATGATGGCAGCATTATTTGATTGCATTCGATCTCGAGTGCGTCTTTCTCGATTCCATTGTACACGGGCCCAGGAACTACTAATAACCTATGCAGTTATTGTGCACTTAGTCCTACCACTTTGTCATTTTTGCAATATGCTACTTAACTTAAAAAAAGTTATACAAAACTTTCACATTTCAGGTACGAGGCAATCAGAGACATTATTCCTTTATAGTTGCCTAGTTCATTTGACACACAGAGCCGGAGGAACAATGTACTTCTTCCTCTGTGCTGTGGATGTAACGTACTTGTGGTTAGACACTGCATCGTGTCCTCATTGGATTACTTGTTTTCCTAGCGTATAGTTAAGCATTCTAAGTGGCCAGTTGACAAGCCAAGTCAGCTGGCGAGCCGATTGTATTGCGCAGCATATCATCTATCATCTAATACAAACCACATGCTTTACCTTGTACCCTGTAACTGAAAATCAGGCAGCATCGACTTACTTGTCAGACTCACCCACATGCCGAGGTGAAACCAATTGTTTGCGTACTAAATGACCGCCTATTCCCGGAAGTGCACTACCAGCGCCCTAAATGACAGCCCATTCCCTTTAGTGTACTACTTTTGACCTGGACCAATAGGGGCGATAGTATGTTGCCTTCATTAAGTAAGTCGTTGAGTCTGCTTGATGATTAACTAGTGATCGATGCTGCTGCTTGTTATCGCGTGCTTTGTACGACCCCGGTCATTTGCATGATTATTAAGATTCCCGGCACACAAAGGGGACTTGTCTTTTTTTTTCTTTTACTGGCGTTTATGGCATTATGTTAAAATGTATGGACTATTTAGTCCTTTCGAAATGTGTCAGGTTATAGGATGGGGTTATTATCCATAATGGACACAGCCGACTCAAATTCTTTTGGCCGTATTAGTGATTCATATATCCATGAACGGAACAGACAGCAAAGTGACGTGTGCCCAGGCTTGTTCATTTAGATAAAACACAAGGATTGTGAATCATGGTTTTGCATGGCAGCAATGCAACTACATTGTAATTTGATATTAGGGAGGGTGAAGCCATTATTTTCCCTGCCATAAATCTTGAGTCTATGAGTTGTTGCAATTCCTCCCCAGGATTATAGATCGATCATTTCACAATGTCATTGTCTGCCCGACGCACAGTGAGATAATACCTTATCATTTTTCATAGATTTTTTTGTTGTTGTTGCTTATTCCTTCACCTGTCAGGTTTAAATCATTAAGAATTTACCTCGTATCCCATACAACTTTCCAGTCCTTTGAATGAACATATGGTGCAGCTCAAGAGCGTATACTATTTTTAATGGAATGATTTCTGTGGACAACGCGGAAAGATGTTGCTGTCAGTCCATCATTGGAAAGATAAATTGTTTCTTGCAGCACTTTAATGACAAATCTACTGCATTTGAAATGTTAGTGCCGGACATGGTCTGAGAACATAGACAGCACGTTTATCATTATAAAACTTATCAGGACCCGTCAATTCTAATACTCCTGCAGTTGGCGTAATATCTTTATGAATAAAGTTTATGTTCTCATATGAACTTACTTCCAATACATTCTATTCAAAGCACGGCTCTATAAAAGAAACTGTAAAACGTGTTTGTGTCAGATTCCAAAGTATCATATATTTATTTAATGTAACGAAATGGAAAGACATCATCAAGCAAATAAATAAACACATTGATGGATACTACGCTTTCTGGTGGCATACAATGTGATCTGGAACTTGACTAATTATAGTAATATCCTAATAGATCCTTTGTTTGGAGATTACTCTAATCCCTTAAAGACTCCTCCAATTTTTTAAACAGTAATTAAGAAATTGCTTCAGAATGAGATCAGACACTTCATGTTCTGTCACGTGTAGCAGCATTAGTAGCCTAAGCTATGACACCATACGGGACATGAACTCATCAGGTAAACAAAACATTCGAATCAAACTGAAAGCACTGCTGTGCTGTTGCCCTTAGAAGTGTTTTTGTATAGATTATATTAGTAACTAGTGCAAAGCCTAAGAATCACTGAGGAAAACCATCGATCAAATATTTAATACTCTCAGCCCAGAGCCATATGCTGATGAGCAGAGGCACCGTGTATAATTAGACAGTGGGAGGAAGGAAGACATATGATCTACATCTGACCTAATGACACAAGCAGACTTGATTTGCATTCAGGTTTGAGCTCTAACACCCTCTCTTGTGTTGGATAACTCACTTCAAAAGAAACAATGCTGTCCTTCTGGCACTCTTGGTTTTTCTTAAAAATATATATTTTTTAAGAATTCTTATGCTTCAGTGGACAGCAGCCGATAGAGGAGAGTTTTTTTGTCTTTCTGTAGGGGCAGTGGACTGGATTTGAACCCAAACTACAGTGGCACCGGAGGCAGTATCTTAGACAGCAGTGGAAAGCATTTGCTTGTGTTGGTGTTTTGTCTTCAACACATGAACATTATTCATCTAAGAAATCCACCCCACTTTCTGATGGGAAAGCAATGCTATCAGGTTTCTCCTTATTGCACTCTTGTGGGTGATTTAAGGTAAAACACCACTTCCGAGTTCTACAAACTCATGAAGGAGATCAATCTCTACACAGCAAGGTTGTTGCCAAAACATAAATACCTGACAGAAAATCTGGCTCTAGATCTATAACGCTCAGATATGTCAGTATTTAAAGCTAATGTGTGGAGCAAGATAGAATGTCATCTCAAAATAGCTTTTTTTAGGAAAGATCTACAGATGCTTCAGCTTGATAACTGTTCCTTTCATCATAGATATGTATAGACATGAGCTTAGAGTATTCTTTTTGGTATGTTTTTAAATGCCTTTTTGTTGTTACCTTTCAAGGGCTGATGTTGAATACTATGAATACTTAGCAAAATGTTTCATATGGAACCAAATCTGATTTTTGAAAAGGGAAACCGAAGATCCACTCATTTATAGTTAGGAGGCAGTCCTGTTTTTTTTGTTTGTCCCTCACTGGAATATTATCGCTTTTGCTAATTTTATTCAGCTCATCAAAGGTGCATATGCAACATTTTCCATTTAAAATATCCGATGCAACATTTTCCATATAAAATATCCGATTTGTAACATACCATAATTTATCATTAAAAAACTCTCTCTGGCAGTGTGTCAATTCCCAGTGCCATAGTTCAAGTAGAACGTAGAAGGCCGGGACATTCGTGGGCGTGTACTTCCTTGAAAGTGTGTGAGGTTAAGGCCAATGACATGCTTTGTTTGGGTTAAATTTTGCATTTGATTGCGAGAGGTGAAGTTTGTGTGAACAGTGATGCAGAGTTGGCTACCTTTCTACTTTGCAAGTAGGCTACATTACCTAATTTCGCTATTTGGTTATAAAGACAAGGAAAGCAAGTTAGATTGAGGATGACAATAATGCACGATTATGGCTTCATGTGCGCTACATAGCCATGAACGAGTCTCTGAAATCTGGCTATGCATTTAAAGCAAAAGGTAGCCCAGATGATGTTTTGCTTGGTTTAGCTGTGTATTTGTTTATTCTGTGTCCTGTAGTTATGGAAAGGGCCCATCAACTTCAACCCCATTTGAAACGAAAGTGTGTTCTGTGTTCATCGCTCCAGCATCGACTGTTGGAGCTGACACTGCATCCGTCTGTTCAGCATGCTTGTAGTTAGTAATGATAGTGTCAGATCCTAATGGAGTTGTAGGATCAATATTCAACTCACTGCTGATAGGTGGCTTTAAGTGGCATTAATGTTGCATAGTGCACCTTTAATAGTATGCATTAGTATTACTGCAACTCTGTAAACTGATCAAGAAATAAAGTTTCCTATAAAATTCCAATAAATCATTTCTCATTCCCCCTAATACATTTCAGCAATATATACCAAGCACCTTTTTAGTTTTAAGAAACACCTTTTTGAGTTATTTTATACCCTTAACTTTAAGAATGACCATATTACTTGTGCCAGGTCAACAACGGAGATTTTAACATGGCAAGAGTTAGGATTAGCCTAGTGGTAAAAACAGTTAACCTGTAACCTAAGCAAGCAAGCTGAAAAATCTGATGTTTTATTCCTGATCAATGCAGTTAATACTAATATGTGTCATATTCACTTGGAAAAATAAAAACACCAGAACCTTTTGGAAGTCCACAAGTTATTTGGCATTGGATTTGTATCCTAGTCATGTGCTTATATCAGATTCAGTGAATAGTCATTTTCAATCATTAGGTTTTGCCCGGCAGCTATTTTGTCGGATTCTGGCATGACTATAATTTTTACACTTATGCTTTTGGAAAATTTTTGAGTTGAGTCATCTTTTGGATCTGACCCAGTTCTTGTAGCTGGACACCAGTTTCTATCTTACTACGAATAAACTGGTTAATTGCTCTTACAGTATGAAAGAAGAACATTCCATTATGTTACAACAACAAGCTGAAGTTGGGCACGAGGAACCTGTACATAAAGTTGTTCTTCAGTGTTCTATAATATTAGTGAGTGACAATGTATATTCTTATAATTACACTTCTGAAATACTGTTCACTGTTGCAATAACTAGTTATTGTGACCAGCTACAACAAGAATCAGTCTCTTTTGTAACAGCATTCCAAGAACAGTTGGCTGGCAGTTACAGCGGGAAGTTGTGTAGCCTTTGTTGTAATCTGTAACGTTCGCAAGTAAATAAGACGTAACCTTTGGCAAAAAGATACATCGTGTGTATTGTGTGTGAGGATTATGAAACCGTATGCCAGCCATTATGATTACATGAGTGGTGAGGTTCAGGTGACCAATCAAATATTTGAACGTTAAAATGTCACATTATCAGCTTTTAATGGTTCTGGATAATGAAGTGCATTGACCTTGGGGGTTATCAAGGTTGTGTGTATATAAAGGAACACAGATGGCCTGGTTGGATAAAGGCAGATGGGATTTAACTATGTGCCCACTCAGAGTTATTCTGTTTTATATACCAAACATTCCCTTTAAATTCCCTTTATGGCAGTGGGATTAATTGTGAGGCTGGACATGCAGCATTGTGAATATTGTCCATAGTCTTATTCTCAGCAGGTCCCCTCTTAATCCCTAATTCCACAGATTTGCCCTTCATTGGAAACAATGAAAATGTCCCACCTGTGCATGATTGTTCCTTGTTTCCCTCAAAACACCTTAAAGGTGTTCAATATTTTCCATTCCTGAGAACTCTCTCCATGTGTTACTTTAAAGGCTGATTTTTCTTGGGTTTTTTAAATTGCTCCCGTGAAATGTGGCTGACCCCCGTGACCCAAAGCTTATCTTTTGATTTTTATTAAGTCGTATCTGGGTTTTGATTTATGTTTCAGAAAGAGTATTACTTCTCAACATATGCTATACCACAGAGGTTGAACTCAATTGAACTCGCACTCTAAACTAGATTGTGATAACGCTTAGTAAACATGTCACAAGCCTATGGGAAATAACAGTGGCGAATAAGGTTTCCTCCCAAATGGCACTCTATTCCAAATGCTGTGCACTCATTTTTTCATAGGTCTCGTGACAAATGCGTGTACTATAAAGGTAATAGATGTCATTTTAGGACAGTGCATGAGAAGTTCTAGTCACTTCCATGATCTGGGGACTGCCACGGACATGCAGTTCACAACTAATTTTCTCGCGTTAAATCCAAGTTAAATCTTTTTCTCTTCGTGCAGGGCGAGAAGAAAGTGGGACGATGACCTTGCTCCCCGCACATGAATCATCCATGCTTTGCGATTGCTAAACGTAGCCTCTTTTTATCGATCCCAGTGCATTTGCTTGTATTTCAGCAGCGCAGGAATATGAGAGTGGCTCGCTGCAAGGCAATGTCCTATGGCGATGTGGTGGCAATAACTGTACAGGGGGAGCGACCACAGACAATGAAGAGCTTGTAGCGAACTATAAATCTTTGCTCATACAGATATGGAATTTCTGGGAGTTTAATCTACTCTTGGTAGAAAATGTTTGCTGCCGTGGGCTAAGTAAAGATAGAAATGTTTGCAAGGCTTATGTCGCATAGAACACTCAGCCATGGGCTTAGGGCTTAGTAGCTTAAGATGGTAGAGCCAACCTGGCAGAGAATTGCCTTACCTTGGCTGACACTGGAAACTTTTCCCAACGCCGTTCAAAGATACACAAAGTGGTATATCTGCTGAGGACAAATTTTTTAGTAGATTGACCTGTAGAGGTAAGATCATCATTACAAGCTCAATGTCGTTTATAGGGTAGCGTGAATTGATGAATACCAAATGTTGGTTCAATTAAATTCTATAAATGAGATGTCAGAGTTCACTTGACAAATTAGGGACTATAAATAGCCCTTAATCTTAAATTTATGAAGGCCATTTTCCGATTCCCCTAATGGGCGAAATTTACACAAATACGCCAACCTTCATCTTTCTTCGCTGATAGACGTACACATATAGAATCTCGATTTGATCGTTTTTTTGGTTCAGGACATGCACACGATTGTTACACTGTTACATTGCCCTAACTCCTACAAATGTATCACCAACCCCCATGAAAGCATCCAGTAATTATAATCTGCACCATAGTGAACTTCTTGATTTTACAGGATTGTTTTCCTGCTGTATGAAACTTGTCAAATGAACATGCAGCACCTGTACACACGCAGACATCTTGCTATATTCAATATCTGCGTTTAGAAAATATATATGCATTTCCATATATAGAGAGATGTTTTAGATTATTATAATCACCTAAAGTCACATCCTGGCATGCCAAGCCAATGAGAACCAACGCCTTCTTTACCTCATTTGGAGCACAGACACCTGCTTGGTATTCATGGCTCCCACCTGTGTTCCTCATTACCTTCTCTAGTTCCATCTTCCCTAGTGTATCTTGTCGGTCATTATTCGGTGCCAGATTGACATTGTTTCTGTTTTCGCGTGTCATAGTTTCTGGTTTTGTTACTTCGTGGTGGTTCTTTCATGAAAAGTCCTGTTTTGGTAGAAGGCTAATGGATGGGTCAGAGGACATGTAACTAATCCTATGCCTGCAGCTAACTAGGTGTGACTATTTGTGATACTAAAATGATAATTTTAACCCTGTTTTGAAGCTTAACGTTGTTGTCGCTCGCAAAACATTTGAGTAAACAATATATTCAGTATAGCAGTTGAACGAAACTTATGAATCAGTGTGTGTAATATATATTTCTATACATACCAGCTTCAAACTGGGTAATGAGATCCTTATTAGCTCCAGTTATTCCAGCTCTACGACAGGATTTGACAGTTTGAGTCACAATGTAATTAAGCCAGTGAAGACTACCCTCGGCTTCAGGAACAGTCCATGTTGCACACATACACTCACGAACACACAGACGGACAACTCGTCTGTCATTAGCTACTGAGCAAAGTTCCATACACATATTAACCCTGATATGGATTAAATATTTTTCAAGTACGTTGTTTCAACTCCCAAAAGGTGTTTAAAACAAGCTCAATTGCTACAACAGAAAGTCAAGAGATGTCAACCATGTTGGACGGTAAGTAAAACACTCATTGCCACACACTGTAGCTTTATCCTGATCAGTGGAGGTTTACTTTTTTGTCACAGGACAGACCCTTGCAGTGTAGAATTGAGAGCAGAGAGAGGATTAATACTATCTCTATGAATACGTTCTCAGGTGGGGTCTCCTGGGATGGTCAAGATGCTTGAGAACGAGACATGCAATGGGAGAATATACATTACCACCCCCCCCCCC
>JACXGK010006657.1:5751-28171 GCA_016801125.1 Novumbra hubbsi
TGACATTCTCCCAATCTTCTTCTGGATCATCCAAATGCTCTCTAGCGAACTTCAGACGGGCCTGGACATGTACTGGCTTCAGCAGGGGGACACGTCTGGCACTGCAGGATTTGAGTCCCTGGCGGCGTAGTGTGTTACTGATGGTAGGCTTTGTTACTTTGGTCCCAGCTCTCTGCAGGTCATTCACTAGGTCCCCCTGCGTGGTTCTAGGATTTTTGCTCTCCGTTCTTGTGATCATTTTGACCCCACGGGGTGAGATCTTGCGTGGAGCCCCAGATCGAGGGAGATTATCAGTGGTCTTGTATGTCTTCCATTTCCTAATAATTGCTCCCACAGTTGATTTCTTCACACCAATCTGCTTACCTATTGCAGATTCAGTCTTCCCAGCCTGGTGCATGTCTACAATTTTGTTTCTGGTGTCCTCTGACAGTTCTTTGGTCTTGGCCATAGTGGAGTTTGGAGTGTGACTGTTTGAGGTTGTGGACAGGTGTCTTTTATACTGATAACAAGTTCAAACAGGTGCCATTAATACAGATAACAAGTGGAGGACAGAGGAGCCTCTTAAAGGATAAGTTACAGGTCTGTGAGAGCCAGAAATCTTGCTTGTTTGTAGGTGACCAAATACTTATTTTCCACCATAATTTGCAAATAAATTCATAAAACATCCTACAATGTGATTTTCTGGATTTCTTACTCGTTTTGTCTGTCATAGTTGAAATGTACCTGTGATGAAAATTACAGGCCTCTCTCATCTTTTTCAGTGGGAGAACTTGCACAATTGGTGGCTGACTAAATACTTTTTTGCCCCACTGTATATATATACACAGTGGGGAGAACAAGTATTTGATACACAGCCGATTTTGCAGGTTTTTCTACTTACAAAGCATGTAGAGGTCTGTAATGTTTATCATAGGTACACTTCAACTGTGAGAGACGGAATCTATAACAAAAAATACAATCACATTGTATGATTTTTAAGTAATTAATTAGCATTTTATTGCATGACATAAGTATTTCATCACCTACCAACCAGTAAGAACTCCGGCTCTCACAGACATGTTAGTTTGTCTTTAAGAAGCCCTCCTGTTCTCCACTCATTACCTGTATTAACTGCACCTGTTTGAACTGGTTACCTGTAGAAAAGACACCTGTCCACACACAGAATCAAACAGACTCCAACCTCTCCACAATGGCCAAGGCCAGAGAGCTTTGTAAGGACATCAGGGATACAATTGTAGATCTGCACAAGGCTGGGATGGGCTACAGGACAATAGGCCAGCAGCTTGGTGAGAAGGCAACAACTGTTGGCGCAATTATTAGAAAATGGAAGAAGTTCAAGATGACGGTCAAGCACCCTCGGTCTGAGGCTCCATACAAGATCTCACCTCGTGGGGCATCAATGATCATGAAGAAGGTGAGGGATCAGCCCAGAACTACACAGCAGGACCTGGTCAATGACCTGAAGATAGATGGGACCACAGTCGCAAAGAAAACCATTAGTAACACACTATGCCGCCATGGATTAAAATCCTGCAGCGCACGCAAGGTCCCCCGGCTCAAGCTAGCGCATGTCCAGGCCCGTCTGAAGTCTGCAAATGACCATTTGGATGATCCAGAGGACAAATGGGAGAAGGTCATGTGGTCTGATGAGACAAAAATAGAGCTTTTTGGTCTAAACTCCACTCGCCGTGTTTGGAGGAAGAAGAAGGATGAGTACAACCCCAAGAACACCATTCCAACTATGAAGCATGGAGGTGGAAACATAATTCTTTGTGGATGCTTTTCTGCAAAGGAGACAGGACGACTGCACCGCATTGAGGGGAGGATGGATGGGGCCATGTATCGCGAGATCTTGCCCAACAACCTCCTTCCCTCAGTAAGGAAAACGACCCGAAACACACAGCCAGGGCAACTAAGGAGTGGCTCCGTAAGAAGCATCTCAAGGTCCTGGAGTGGCCTAGCCAGTCTCCAGACCTGAACCCAATAGAACATCTTTGGAGGGAGCTGAAAGTCTGTATTGCCCAGCGACAGCCCCGAAACCTGAAGGATCTGGAGAAGGTCTGTATGGAGGAGTGGGCCAAAATCCCTGCTGCAGTGTGTGCAAATCTGGTCAAGAACTACAGGAAACATTATCTCTATAATTGCAAACAAAGGTTTCTGTACCAAAGTTCTACTTTTCTGATGTTTCAAATACTTATGTCACGCAAAAAATGCTAATTAATTACTTAAAAATCATTATTTTTCTGGATTTTTGTTTTAGATTCCGTCTCTCACAGTTGAAGTGTACTTATGATAAGAATTACAGACCTCTACATGCTTTGGAAGTAGGAAAACCTGCAAAATCGGCAGTGTATCAAATACTTGTTCTCCCCACTGTATGTATATATATATATATATATATATATATATATATACACACACATACACACACACACACACACACACACACGTATACAGTTGTGCTCAAAAGTTTGAAAACCCTGGCCAAAGTTTTTTAATTTTTGCATTGATTTTGAAAATAAGATTGATAATGCAAAATACATTTCATTTAGTTAAGGATAGTAATCACATGAAGCCATGTATTATAACATTGCTGTTTTGCTCCTTTTAAATCATAAAGATAACAGAAATCACCCAATTGGCCCTGATCAAAATTTTACATTCATTTACATTTATTTTACGTTTATGTTTGGTCTTGTTACAGACAAACAAGGTGACACAGTCAGGTTAAAATGTCAATTAAAGGTTAGCTTTTTAAATTAAAATATAAATATAATATATATATATATATAAATAGTCAATGAGTTTGTTATCTCTAATGTGGGTGCACTAAACAGGCTAGATACTAAGCCACGGGGAGCACAAAAGAACTATCAAAAGACCTGTGCAACAACATAATGGAACTTTATAAAGATGGAAAAGGATATAAAAAGTTATCCAACGCCATGAAAATGCCAGTCACTACTGTTCAATCACTTATTAAGTAGGGGAAAATTCGAGGATCTCTTGATACCAAGCCAAGGTCAGGTAGACCAAGACATTTTTCAGCCACAACTGCTAGAAGAATTGTTCAGGATACAAAGAAAAACCCACAGCTAACCTCCGGATAAATACAGGCTGGTCAGGGAAGAAGACGGTGTGTCGTTTCAAGTAGCACAATACGATGAACAATGAGTTGCATTGTCGAGTTGCCAGAAAGAAGCCTTTATTGCGCCAATGCCACAAAAAAGCCTGTTTACAATATGCCCGACAACACCTTGACACGCCTTGCAGTTTCTGGCACACTGTAATTTGGAAAGACCAAGATATAGCTTCATGGTTACAACCATAAGCGCTATGTTTGGAGAGGGGTCAACAAGGCCTATAGTGAAAAGAATACCATCCCCATGGTGGTGGCTCACTGATGTTTTTTTTCTTCTGCACGAAAGCTGCACATGGGACCCTCTTAGACAATAACCCTAAGCACAAGGCCAAGTTGACCCTCCAGTGGTTACAGCAAAAGTGAAGGTTCGCAAGTGTCCATCACAGTCTCCTGACCTTAATATCATCGAGCCGCTCTGGGGAGATCTCAAACGTGCGGTTCATGCAAGACGACAAAGACTTTGCATCCATGAGGGATTTTGCCAAGACAAATGGGCAGCTATGCCACCTGCAAGAATTTGGGGTCTCTATTACAACTATTAATAGAATTTGGAGCAACTATTACAAAATACTTCATGCTGACAGTGATGCTAAAGGAGGCAATACACAGTAATAGAACAAAGGGTATGCAGACTTTTGAACAGGGGTAATTTCATTTTTTTTTCTTTGTCGCCATATTTTGTTTTATGATTGTGCCATTCTGTTATGACCTACAGTTGAATATGAATTCCATAAGAAATAAAATAAATGTGTTTGTGTATATATATATACACACACACACAACCATAACCATAACAGCACAATACATTTTTTTTTTCAAGGAACATTAAAACACTGTTGTTGTACAATCAAAAAATACATGAAACTTTGGCCTTCAGTGCTGAAGTCTCTGACCAAACAGAACTCATTATGGGATTAGAAATAGTATTTTCAAGACATACACTGCTCACATAAATTATAAGGGAACACCTAAATCACACATGGGATCTTGATTAACTAAATATATTTAAGATTAAAATCTTTACATTGTGCAATTTGTTGAAAACAAAACAAAAACAACAAAGACCAATGTAAACCAAAATCACCAACCGATTGAGAGCTGGATTCAAACCATTTACATCACAGGCTGTTCAAACATGCCTAAATTTAATCTCGGATATGCTTAATGTGACTCAGTAGTGTGCCTGCCCCCACGTGCCTGTATGCCCTCCTGACCATGTCTGGGCATGTTCCTGATGAGACAGCGGATGGTGTCCTGGGGGTTCTGCTCCCAGACCAGCGTCAGGTAATCAGTTAGCTTCTAGACCATCCTGGGGGTTCTGTTCCCAGACCAGCGTCAGGTAATCAGTTAGCTTCTAGACCATCCTGGGGGATCTGCTCCCAGAACAGCGTCAGGTAATCAGTTAGCTTCTAGACCATCCTGGGGGATCTGCTCCCAGAACAGCGTCAGGTAATCAGTTAGCTTCTAGACCATCCTGGGGGATCTGCTCCCAGAACAGCGTCAGGTAATCAGTTAGCTTCTAGACCATCCTGGGGGTTCTGTTCCCAGACCAGCGTCAGGTAATCAGTTAGCTTCTAGACCATCTTTGGGGCTACTTGACGGCCTTGGACACAGCAATACAGGGCTTTTTTTAAGAGAACGGGGAACACTCAATTCCAACAACTGTAGAGACAACTCACTGATTAAGTGACCTTTCGAAAAAGGGTTTGGTGGCTGGGTCATTGGGTTTATTCAGTGGGTATGACATCAGTGACTCAACCAGCCATCCATTTGCATCAGACTTATTCTGCTGTGCAGAGCCTTTCAACTCCATCTCAGTGTCTTATGGTTATGTTTTTCTCTCACACAAAAGGCCCTGGGGCCCAGGAAATAAAGCAGCCTGGTTCCCCTCCTCCGTAAGCCCATTGAACAAGCTAGCCTAGATTGTCATAACACAAAGCCTACCAGCTATGCTTTCTTTTCATGACAAAACATATTTTTAAAGCTTGTGTTAACCCCCCATAACATAATGACTGAATTCTCTAGTGGACTATGGGTAAAAAATAAATATATTGCTCTTAGGTACTGTAGAAACCTAATGTTTCCCCCGGGTTTCAGTTATAACGAATTCCACAGTACACACATTCTTCCCTGAATACCAAACAAGGCTTACATTCCCTAAAACGTAACCACTGGATAGCCATGCTGCTAACAAAAAGGCTCCTCTAGACCCAGTAGTAAGTCCCCCTGTCCAATCCAAGCTCTTTTAAAAGCTAGCTCTTCTTTCCCCCAAAACAAATATACTGATGGAGTCTGACCACGACTACTAGGGCTCTACAGCAGGCTCTGTATGAGATTAGAATACACTAAAGCCAAACCAAATGCAGCAGTTTGCATGGCCTTGCTCTGCTGGGAAAGAGCACTCCAGCGGGAGTTTGCATGGCCTTGCTCTGCTGGGAAAGAGCACTCCAGCACACACCACACAGAGGATATCTGGTGATACTACCATGTTAGAGCTGCTGGTACTGAATTGGTAAGCCGTGTTCATCCTGTATCACCTGTCTAGGCTACGGACACACCAGGATGGCAGAGGAAATACTGACCACGGTATAGCTAGGCAAATTAAAAGGGATGAGAACCTGAGGTATGCTGCACGTGCTTGTGTGAGTTTGACAGAGACAGAGGGTGCCCTGGTAGAAGATGACGGGAGTGCCTTTAAAGTATTGCTGAATAGGTTAAAAAGCTCTGTGTAACAAGGGCAGTTCATTTTTCCGGACAGCATTGGTCAGTCTAGGCCAGGTTATAGCTGTAACTGTGACGTGTATGTACATGTATGTTGTTCATGGTAAATAGATTTGTTAGCAACATGCTTCAGGTGTGCACATGCTATTTTATTTGACAGCTCTACCACAAAATGTGACAAATTTACTTCCAGTAAATCAATTTACCATAACAGAGAACATATGTTTGATAAAGGAAGTGACATCCACAAAATCAAAGCATTTAAAAAATTGCAAACATGGTGCATTGTGGAAATCACTTTTTTAAGAGAAATAAATGCAGACAATTTATGCAAATAAGTATACAATCCATAGAGAGCCTGATTAAAACTACATAGAATAATTGTGTCAGCTATACTGTTAACGTAAAAAGCAAATGACATCCGAATCTTCATACAAAAATGTCAATGTAGTAATAAACAAATATTCAGAATTTTAAAAACATGAATTGCATTTGCTTAGTGTTTTGATAATCTAATGGGGGACCACACTGTTCTGAAGGTTACTAAGCTCATTGTGCTATTGTTTGTATGTGCTAGTGAAAAATAGCTATTTGTAAATACAGCGTCAGCAAGACAAACGTATCAATAATTTTTTGCAGTTGACATCTTAAGATGCAACAGCAAAAGTGGAGCAGGAAGGCAAGTATCAGGTAACAACCAGATTGAGTCTCAATTAAATGTCTGCTTCACTTTAGCTATCATCTGGTACCGTGCTAGCTGAACACAGGAAGATGATGTGTGGGATTACACAAGAAGTCTCAGTTAAATGTCTGCTTCACCTTAGCTAACAACTGTTACCGTGCTAGCTGAACACAGGAAGATGATGTGTGGGATTACACAAGAAGCTATGAGCCTTAGTACATTCATTCAATTTGAGAAAATGAACAGTAATACTTTAAAGTTTGAACTAATGTTGATTATAAGAAGTTTATGCTTACTTTACTAGGTAGGGAAGAGGCATACTCTTAAAAGTAAAATAAGGGGATGGAACAAAGGATTGAGCAGAAAGGAAATCAAAAACAAAGAAAACTGAAAAGGGGAAAGGGACACCGCCAACCTGGTTTTAACCAAAAGTGTCTTGAAAACTGAAGCCATGGTTATAAAACACACTTAGTTCTACTTGTTTTAGTCTCTACAACTCTACAGCAAAATTTACATTTGTTTTGCTATCTGCAATGGGGATTGCTCCATGAGCCATTAATAGGATTACATTTAAAAATAGGTAAATTGGGTTTGGAAGACAACCTAGATTACTTTTTCTAATCAAGCGGCTAATTTTTATGTTCATTAATAAGATACAGTTTACCTGCAAATTACACTGTAAATTTTGTTGAATAATAATTCTACATCTCACCTTAATCAGACACATCTAATACACAGAACTGCAAGAGGCCCCAGGAGCAATTCAAGATCCTCAAACTCTTTGCAATTTTACGTGGAACATTATTCTTAAGTAGTTGCACAATTTGGCCATGCCGTGTTTCACAGAGGTGAACCACTCCCCGTCCTCACTTCTGACAGACCAGTCCTCCCTAGAATGATCTTTTAATACCCAATCATGTTAATGACCTTTTGCCAATTGATCTAATTAGTTGTAACATGTTCCACCAGGTTTGAATGCTGGCTCAGAACACCGGTTGCACTGATGTTATCATTGCCCCACTGTAACACAGGCTAGATTCGTATCCAAGTACATTTGCATTAATCAGACCCAGAGCATGGGCGGCAAGAAAGGTGCATTTGCACTAAAAGCCTTTTTCTAGCAAATTCACAGTCCTATACTTGCAGTAGTTGTTAGCAATTCAAAACAAAAGGTAAATCTGGCCTTTGATAGACATACCTCCCTCTGCTTGGTCTCCGGACACTCCGAGTGCAGGGTCAGGGTGGCCCCCTCGATGTTGCGTGGCATCGGCATGGACCCGGGGTTGATGATGAACTGGATCTGGTCTGGCGAGATGGTGTGGTGCACGTACCCCTGCAACATGCCGTCCTGGTCGGCCATATAAGCCAGCGAGCCCTCCTCCTCTTCGTCCAGGTCGCCGTCGACCAGGAAGGCCCCCCCGTCGTCGTCCCCGGCACAGTGGCCGTGGTCCTCCTCACCCTCCTCGTCCAGCCGTATGGGGTCCTGCTCGATGAGCACTGTGGTGCGGTCAAAGACACGGGAGCCTGAGGAAGACGAGGGCGCGGACATCAGGTCCTCGTCTTCATCTTTGTCGTCGTCATAGTGCGCCACCTTGCCTTCGTTGTCTTCATCACCGCGTCCGAGGCGCTCCAACTCCACCTGGAAATACACGGAAGGCTCCTTGCGGGCTCCTCGTTCGCTCATGGTCCTGGCAAGGCTGGCCGCCACACTGGCGGGAGGGGGTGTGCGCAGCTGATGCCGCTATGATTTACTCCTGTACAGAGGAAAAGAGTACATTTACCAACCTAAGGGCGGTGGTTTTGAGTCGTGCAGGGAAGCCCTGTTCTAGAGCCGGTAACAAAATGAAAGAACCAATAAGGATTCTTTGCAATTACTCCATTCAAAGACCAAGGCTGACCCTGAAGCGATCTGGCCGAGAACAGAACTGAGGGAAGGCCTATGTGACTCTTAAGCGTCAACAATAAGGTTGAGGGGGGATGCTAAACAACAGACTTACAAGAGAGGCTAATGTTGTCAATAGCAAGAGGCCAATGTATTGAGGAAGAAATTTGGTGGAGTATTATAAGGGGAGTTCAGACAATGCAGAGTTGCTATTTTAAGGCAATGACAACTGTTGTTCTAGAAACATAAACCTGGCTACAGTAGGGAGGCACCCAGAGAGGACATATAAACATGTAATAATATGTGCCGTCTATAACCTCAAATGCACTGTTTTTATTAGCAATTCATGAATCCAATTCATGAATTCAGCAATTCGGATCCATAAAAGGAACATTAACAGAAAACATTATGTACCACCATGAATACAGACAACAAATTTAGGCCACAAATGCCAGTAATCAAAACCTAATGGCACACAATGAATCACAGCCGATTACCATAGCAAACCGTTTTAAATGTCATGAAGTATGACAGCTAAAGAAAGAAAAAAAGGTTATTTAGCAGATGAAACAGCAGAAACAAATGCCGTTTCTCAGGGGGAGGCAATGAGTCACGACAGATAAACTCTCACTTCAAACATGTCTGGAATTGTATAACCAACCATGTCAAGCCTTGAAAGATTCATAAAGTAGTTGCTAACTCCTAAGAAGAATAGTAACCCACCTGTTGATCAACAACGTAGTAATAAGGTTTAGAGGTAGCCTGGCACAGCTTGCCCTCACATATAGTTATAACGTAAGATTACATTTATTTAAACAGTAACGTTCAATCTTAGGGGGTTGCATAGGTAATGTTCATGATGTTTGTACTCTGGTGAGGACTGTAACTGATTTAACATTTCCTTTTTGGATAATGTCTGTCAACATGTCATGGTTTTGTTTGCTTTGCCGAGCAGTGCGCTAGAAAGTAGTAAATACAGTTGTTCAATAATAACACGCCATGCCACTCATAACCAATCTATATTTACTATTTTACTGCACACACCTGACACTTTCACACCTGCTTGTCTTGCTAATCAGTAACATCGGGCTAATTGGGAAGCATACTGCTAGAGACAGGACAAATCTTAACCTCGCATACACCTTATGATTCCCTAAGGGGCGATGGCATCAAACTATTTGATTCAATAATTTTCTGGGTATTGTTCAGCGACGCCAAACCAAGCTACGCTCATTCATAAAAAAGCCATGATTATGATAGCACTTACATATTTGAGCCCTTTAACCAGTCAGCTCAGCAATAGGTTAAGTCACTAAGTTTACCAGAAAACTGGCAAAGTAACTAACAAATAGCAAATCAATCTCATTCCGCCCGATTGGTGAAGTACAGAATGCAAAACGCCACCAATAAAGTTCTAGAACTTTCATATAGCCATTAACAGCATAGTCACGAGACCGCATGCCAGCCCAATAGTGCAAGTGAGGTGACCAGCAAAAGTTGATTATCATGGTAGGAAGGAATCGTTGTTTTTTTGTACTACCTTTGCCGTAAACTATGATTAAATTAAAGACAAAAATCACCTGGGGGAAATTACACAGATGTAATGTCACATTCATCATCTTTGATTTCTCCTGACAAGCCAAGACAAGCTAGGCTGCATACCGCGCGTGCACGGCAGTGGGAAGACATATTTGAATAGTTAGCTGGCCAGCTAACGTTAGCGTTGCAAGAACAACCCAACTTCCAACCTAATAACAATAGACGTATAATTAAGACGCATACCACAGACAGACTAGCTAAATAAAAATACCAATCTAACGGAGTTGTCGGTCTTTAATAGATTTTAATTAACATGAACGTGCTAACAAACGTTCTCCAAGTTAGTTACAATAGCTAGCTACATAAATTAGAACCACAACATTTAGAGATGGCTAGATTAGCTATTAAGAATATACAGTAGCATTTTGACAAAACCACCTTAATACTCTTAACTGTATTAGCCTGTGGTAGCTAACTGGCTTGACGTAGCTAACGTTTCAAGTGTCAAACGTTAGCTAGCGCCTGACGTTTATTCACATCTAAGACAAACGTTAGCTAACTAGTTGACGTTAAAATAATTAACCTATTAAATTACCACGCCTGCAGGAGAAACACCAGCAGCAGGGTCTTTTCTGCTTTCGAGTTGCCCAACGTTAGTAGCTAACTACTGTAGCCATAAAATCAGGCATCTTCTTAACCCAGCTCTCTGGCTGGAGCGCGTCAGACTGGCTAACGCTAGCTAGCCAGCCAAAGCGTTAGTTACGTGGCTAGTTACTAGGTTTTGTATGTTCACTTTGTCAACTCATAGGTCGCCATTACAAACATTACTATATTCCACTGCCAGAGTGTTATATAAAAAAAAAAAAAAAAAACATTTACCGGTGCAGATAAAATGCCGACTGGTTTTGTTTCGTGTTGCTTAGCACTTTCTTCCCATCCCCTCCCTAGCGGTACCATGATTAAGTATAAACGTCATATTTCAGCCTCCCCCTAGTGGTGTATTTTGTGAAATGTACATACCCTGTCCTGTGTACCTACTTTTTTTAAATTGAAATCCAAGCTAATGAACTAACAAAGCAATAAAACTCTTGATCTTACTGTAATTCATAATTACTAGCAATATCCACATTACCAGGTCAAATACAAATGGAAACAGTGGGTTTATGACAATCCACAATTTACATAGAAAGCCAAACGACAACAGTTTGAATTGCTTTTATATATAAAAGAACAATAAGCTGTTTTGCCTTCATAAAACAGCACAATACACATTTTCTTTAAATAAAACAGTAAATATACACTGCTCAAAAAAATGGTAACAAGTAATCATTACAGTATAACACAGAGTCAATTAAACTTAAACAATATTAATCTTGTCCAGTTAGGAAGCATAAGCGATTGTAAATCAATGTCCCCTTTGTTTTGGTGCAAATGAAAGTGACAACAGTTGCACTGGAGAGCAACAACAAGACCACCCCTAAAATGGTAATGGTTTTGTAATTGGTGGCCACAAACATGGGTCTGGGAGGCATGTCCTTGGAGGGATGCGCAGACCTCCACATACTAACCAACGGTACCCTGACTGCTGTTAGGTACTGGGATGAAATCCTCAGACCCGTCGTCAGACCTTAAGCTGGAGCAGTGGGCCCTGGGTTCCTCAGGTGCAGATGCCTGGCCTCATGTGGCCAGTGTGTGTAGGCAGTCGCTGGATGATGAAGGCCTTGATGCCATTGACGGGCCTTCACGTCCCCCAGACCAATCCAATTGAGAACCCCTGGACATCATGTATCGGTGCAATCAATGCTGCCAAGTAGAGCCACAGACTGTCCAGGAGCTCACTGATGCCCTGATCCAGGTCTGGGAGGAGATCCCCCAGGACACCATCCACCATCTCATCAGGAGCATGCCTAGACGTTGTCATGAGGGCATACAGGCATGTGGGGGCCATACACACTACTGGGTCACATTAAATGTTGCCAAGATGAAATTTACACAAGTTGGTACAGCCTGTTATTTAAATTGTTCACCTAGGTGTAAGTTTGAATCCAGGCCTCAATCGGTTGGTGATTTTCGTTTCCATGGACTGTTGTTACATCATTTAATTACACAATGTACAGTAAAGATCTTTAATATGTTTCGTTAATCAAGACCTGATGTGTGATTTAATTCTTTCCTTAATTGTTTTGAGCAGTGTACATAAAAAAGGTCAGTTCACTAGAGCTGCTCTGTGATAAAATAAAAGCTGTGCATCAACAGCTTCAGGGTGAAACACTGCTTGTCAGATGGTTGGTTTCAAATCCAAAACACAGTTTTGATTTTGACCTGACTTTGAGCGTGCCTATACAAAGATCCATCTATACGATTAAGAACTTATTACATGTATTACAAATACTGCATTGTTAATTACACTGTTAAAAATAATTTGTTATGGTGTGCAGAACACATTCAGGAGAGATCCTGGATGAGGAAATGCTGAAAGAACTCTTGGGTCTTCTTCTTTTCTGCAAGGTCCTGCTTCCCAGGAGACCTCAGTAGCAAGGCAGCAAAAATGGGGGCTGAGAAGGTGGACAGGAAGAACATGTCAATAAGTGACAGGAGGGAAAAGGGCAATTAGTGACAGGAGGGAAAAGGGCAATAAGTGACAGGACGGAAAAGGGCAATAAGTGACAGGAGGAACATGTCAATAGGTGACAAGAGGAACATGTCAATAAGTGACAGGAGGGAAAAGGGCAATAAGTGACAGGAGGGAAAAGGGCAATAAGTGACAGGAGGGAAAAGGGCAAAAGTGAACTGTAGTGATTCAGCATTAAGTGCAGCTAACTTAGTACTCAATACTGTAGTATTGCATTACAATAGCTGTATTTACATGAATGGCGAATTGCCTTTGAGACCCAGAAATAAACTATGTATCATGTTAATACAGAAAGAATACTGGCTTCAGGTCTGAGAATAAAGACTGAATTGCCATTTGGTTGCGGTGGAGAATATCCACCCCAATGTTGTGTCATGTGGGTATTGTTCGAAACCGTCGTGACACAGAAACAAATGTTAGAGTTTATGCAAAATATGCCGCAAATATCAATAGCTTTCCCTGTCAAATAGGCACATTCTTCTTTCTTTCCCCTGCAATGCTTCCCCACATCCTTGGTGTACAACAGCAAATCCTGCACTCATGTTGCTGTTAGATTTCCCCTTTTGTTTTTCCTATACAATTATTCATAGATAAACTAAACTGGGTGTTTTGAGTCAATGTCAGTAATTAGATCCCTTTCAAAGACATGTCTGCAACCATAATTACTTGGCCCTTTTGTGTTGCTCAGTACAAGTCCTGTCGCAGTGTGGGTATAATCCAGGCATTTCAGCACACGCTCTTCCATCTCTTACTTCATCAATTAAAATGTTTTAAGACCAAATGACACATTGGATACATCAATGCAACACCAATAGGAAACATCGCAAGACAAGAACATAAACAGAAATAGTTTTGTGCAAAATCAATATACACATCTTTTTCAACTTACCTAAAATGTTGACATCTAGGCTATTGTGTGCAGAATGCTTCAACAACTCCCGGAGAAAAGCTGCTAAGTAGTTAAAAACGTTTTTATGGCACTGAGGTAGACAGGATACAACCTGAGGAAGAAACATTACAGTTAATGTTAAGGTATCACCAACATTACAACATTTCTCATTGGGCCAGACCAGGTAGCCTTGTTGCAAGCTAGAGCAGCAGGCAACCATTACATACAAAGTTCTACTGGCTACTTTTAAAGGGAGAGTTGAATTTGTACTAACTTTTTTACACTGACTGGGGTTGGAGCAGCACTCCAGGCATTGCTGGTAGAGGGAATAGGGGACCAATGGCTCGGGAAGGGCATCGAGGAAGAGGAGAAGTGCTTCTGCCACAGAGTGGTTACTGCCAGCTAGCGGTCAACATAGGTCAAGGGACATAGACCACTACAAAATGAAGGAGTAAACAGACTTAAACTCAGACGTCCAGGCTCAGAGAGTTCCATGGAGCCCATCCAGACGGGTGCAACCGGTCTGCAAAAGTGTTACCTATAACAGTTGGTATTATATAGCATTTTTACTTTTACAAAATGTCCTAGAATAATAGTAAACTTGTATTATTTACTAATCCCAGAAATTTGAGATGCAAGATATTTACAGTAAAATAAATTCAGCAAAAGGTGGTCCTCAAGCAATTTACACTGATCAGACTAGATGATATTGGGAACGACTAAAGAGAACATCTTTAAATTTAACAAATCACATTTGTCAGAGGTGCTCAGTGTGAACCTGCTCTCACCTGTGAAGAGGACGGGGCACTAATGGCGGACGTGCCAATTCTGGTGTTCTCTGGTGAATGCACATTGAGCTGCACAGTGCTGGGCTGTGAGCACAGGTCCTCTCTCATGGAGTCTGTTTCTGATAGTTTGGTCTGTTTTGGACTACCTGTGCAACCTGAATGGGCTGCAGGTACCGCCTCATGCTACCAGTAGTGACAGGAAGGATAGGGAGAGAGCAATTGTCTGTGGCCACCACCTGCAAAACCATTCCCTTTTTGTGGTCGTCTTGCAGTTGCCTCTCCAGGGCACCTCTTGTCACTTTCATTTGCACCAAAACAGGTGACATTGATTCACAATCACTTATGCTTCCTAACTAGACAGACTGATTTCCCTGAGGTTTAACTGACTTGGCATTATCTTGTGTTGACTACATGTTCCCGTTCATTTTCTGAGCTGTGTATATGAAGCCTAAATCAGTAATTATATGTCTAATAATTAGAGTCAGGTGTGCTAAATTAGGGTTGGGGTGAAAACAACCAGGGGAGTAGCTTTCCAGGAGCAGGGCTGGAGACCCAGATCTACAGAAAATGATAATTTATGTCACCAAATCAGTAGTTAAGGATACGAAGTGAGTCTGGCATGCCAGTGTCAAGACAATCCCTTATCTCTTGAAATTCACTGCGGAGCCCAGGTTGTTGAAATAACTCCGCCTAGAAATAGAAAATGGTAATGGAATTGGTCAGCAGCCAGTACAGTAGATTCTAGATAGTTGTCCAGGCATATTCAGGCTCTTTTTATACAGCATTGAACCACCCCTTAGAACTAGGCAACACAGTATTCCTTCTGCAGTTTTTAGCAAAATGTTGCTATATAGCTAGACTCCACATGGATTGCAAAATATATCTAAACTCAGTATAAGTACATGTATTGTATGCTCACAAAGGGTAGTACCATGGTAAAGACAACCGCATTTCAACTGTTCAGGAGACTAGTAGAGATGGGCAACAATGCAAACTTTCATAAAGTACACATTGTTCTCCATCCATTAGCATTATATAAGTATTGCTACTGTAGCTAGAAAGAACATTCTAAAATATTTGACTATGTTTATTTGAATAGGGCTCTACTGAATTATCACCCATGTTATCAAACATTTTTCTTATATAGGCTACTTTATGATATCCATAAAATGTCTGAGATAAGTGGCGGTGTCTTTCTACATTGTCCTATCTATATCAAATAGCTGGATCCATTGTGGTAGGAATGTATTCAAGTCAACACAGTAGAGTATTATGCAACCTGACGCTGATTTACCAAAGAATAAATCTATTCATTCTACTCAGAACATTCAGCGAGTCAGGAAGTTTGACCAAGGAGGGCATTAAAGATCACCCAGAAATTCCATTCCAGCTCAACTGTGGTTGCTAGAGTTTCCTAAACATTCCTACTTTTCACTCTGCTGCGTTGCCGTGATGAATGAAAATGCATTTGGAAATAAGGAGATTTTATGTCTGTGAAATTCAGTTCGAGCAACTGTGGTGGATTCTTACCCAGGGCAACCCTGTAAAGCTCAGCTTAGTTTAGCTCCGTAGTGTTAATAGGGCAATATATTTCAGCGGGTCCTGACCTGTTTGGTAGCATTGCGGTAAAGATGGTCCACCATCTGCCACAACTCTTTAGGAATGTCCAGGGGCTTATCGACGATTAACGTGCGGTCCTCATCGCCTGACAATGTCTTTGGTTATACGGAGAAAAAGGACAGGAAATAAAAGGCATTTTAGATGTTTGTGTTGTACACCGCTGTGACCAGGGGAGACATCCCTCTGGTGGACTGGTTCAGCGTGGGTTCAATTCCAGCCCGTGGCTCTTCAGCAAAACTTGAAAAAAGCACTTATATAAAATTCCATAAATAAAAGAAATATAGGAAATATATTCTGTACCACGTCAGTCCTGCCAATATTCAAAAGTAGCAAGGAATGTACTATATCTTTATTCAATTCTGACTGGTACTGTATGAATTAATTGAATCTCACCAATGTGTTTTCAGAACAACACTCACCGGAGATCAGGGTAAAGGCTTTAGGGAGGGTTGTTCTGGAGTCTGTGGTACAGGACAGTGTACTGTTTTGCAATGCTAATTCCACTGTGGACATTATCCCTCGGCAACAGTATGTTTTCGGCCAATGAATAATTCCCTGCTTTGCCACCCACTTCAGACACCTAGTCTCTCCTATTTGGCTCATAAAAAGCCAACAACAAAGCAAAGCATTCACAGCGACTATAGGGTGCTGCACCTGAAAGCTTACAAACATAATTTTGCTCTCTCTCTGGTAGAAATGTCTCTAGAGTTGAATTTCCATTCAATGTGGGCACACAAACTCAATGGCCAGTTTAGCATACTAAGATAATTGTGTATTTACAGGAAACAAAATCCAGATTTATTGCATTTATTAACAGGACAGAATCTCCTCGGGGACCTTTTGTTTTCAATGGTTTAAGTTCGGGCAAGTCCATTTCTGGCACTATGAATCAACACATTTTATTCTCAACTCATTTAAGGCTGCACTCCTCCTCAAAAACCCTTGATGGGGAAAAACGCCCCTCAGCCAGCGCTTAGCTTACACTCATCCGATGCTTTGAAATCCTTAAATGTGCAAGAAAGTGCAAGTGTAAACAATGTGGAGAGGGCACACGTCCTGGTGGTGTTCCCTGGAACGTGTACGAGCCATAATCGAGCAATAAAACCTAGTGCAATCCTTACTGGGTAGAGGAACACGTCCCTGGCTGGCTGTCCTGAACTCACCAGGGCCCGGATGCTCTCCAGGGGCATGTCCTGGATCGGATCCCTCAGCTGGCACAGGGTCTGGACGGATGAACCGAAGCAGCTGGGGAGGTAGTTTCCCGACACGGAGAGGAAGTAATCTTTGCCACGTTCCAGGTGGAGCACCAGGATGTCCTCCATCTGCTGGTGGGCCGTGTTGAGGTCGGCAGCGGTGGAGCGGTTAACAAACACCTCCAGGTCGATGTCTGCACTGGCGCCTGGTTGGACAGAAGAAATGAAGGTGAATTAAACGAGACAGGAAGGAATTAGCAGGATGTGAGCAACTTGCATTTGCTTTTAATGATATGCCGTGAAGGACATGGTCTGCACTAATGTACATGTGTTGGAAACCTATGAAAGGAGTGGGGTTGACTCACTACAGGCCAAAGACTGCTAACCACAAGCGGATGTGTGAAGCTCGGTCCCACCCTGTTCAGGTTGCAACTTCATGCAACCCATTGTTTTGCTATTTTGTAACACTTTCTTTTGTCTGGTTATTAGCACAGATTACCATGTCCCCAATTTTAAAAGAACAAATACATTAAACAGGTCGAGTTGGCCAGCTAACTTGCCCCAAAATACAAAGATATAACCTTTTTCAATTTAAAAACAATAAGCTTGAGATGAGAGCCAATGACCAATAGCACATACGTTTCCCAACCTTAAAATGGCATTACGACGAATGAATTTGCATGGCAACGAGAAAATGTCCAGAGTATTTCTGCAGTAAAAGTTAAACGATAACGTGTCACATCAATAACCAACCAGGAGTGATTTTTGGTGCCTAAAAAAGGGGCATCCTGAAATGCAAAATGTCTGCTGCTCAAAGCAAAGCGCCCCGGGCAAATGGATGTGAGCATTGGGAGCTGGTAACAACCCCTTATGACCGCTTATGACGCCTCATGCTGCGCTCCCACCCACCCTGTGCTATGAAGCCTCTGGCCGGGTTGGCGGTGAGCCAGGGTTTGCAGTAGGTGGGCTCATCCAGCTTCTGAATGAACTCAAACTGACATGGGACCTGGCCGTCGTTGTAGAGCGTCAGCGTCTCCGCCTGGTGCTGCATGAACTTCACGTCTTTGAAATTAAACTGGGGCAGGGAGAGAGAGAGAGATCCTGGATTCAGTGACTCAGGTGGGGAGGTCCAGAGCACATTGAAACAATCCTTTGTCTCTAACCTTTCAGAGAAAACCCTTACTTGTGCAAACAAACATTTGCATGATAAGGCGGGCCACTCACCTCTCGCCTGGACAGGGTTACGGACGGAATGCATTCATTCTCCATCTTGTCCAACGAGCGCACAATCTCCTCAAACGTCTTCTTGTAGGAATCTTCATTGACCATTTTGATCTGCAAAAGCAGACGAAAGATGAGTTATGTAGATGAGTTCAAAGGGAAACTACAACCATGCAACTGCTATATAACTGAAAGCCCTGAGTTTGAATCAGAATCCAAATACATTTCCTGAATGGATAAATGACCAACCATCCAAATGTATTCTCAATTAACTAATTTGATTTGGGAGTGGCAAGGCAAAATGAAGGCCTTCATAAAGGGAATCTTGTATTGTTGCTTGTTTGTGCTTGGCTCTGCCAACCTCTAAGCACAAATCTGTGTAAGATACCCTAATCCTGACCCCAAATGTAAACCAACCAAAACCTTAAGGTCTATAAGAGGTAAAAGTTTAAAAAGAGAAAGAAGACGGTCACTGATTCTCACTCCGATCTCCAGAAGGGAGCTGACAGGCTTGTGGTCGCTGGTCCTGAGCCCCATGTGACTCTGGTAGTGCAGCTGTTGCACGTTCTTCCCTCGCCACAGGATCCGGTCGCACCACGCAGGCACACGACACTTTTCGCTGAGGAGGCGAAAATGTAACAGGAGACATTTCTGAGACACGTTGCAGAAAGCAATGATTAAATAAGACATTACAAAAGGTTAGGTCCTGCTCTTTCAATGCCTTCCACCTGCATATGCCAAACCTGATGGAGGTTTTACCACAGAATAGAATATATAGAATGTTTCTAAGTGAAAGGTCACCTGGTGTCCCATTGGTCCGAGCCTGTGTTGTATTTGTAAGTGGGCAGGAAGTCGATGCCTCCTTCCTCGAAGCCCACAAAGACAGCCTCCTCATCAATCTGCCTCTTCAGCTGAGAATCACAGACCCACAAGTCAGCATGACAACTTCCACAATCACCAGGGTGTAATGTGACTGGTACTGAACACCACTTATTCAGTAACCTTGACAACTTCCACAATCACCAGGGTGTAATGTGACTGGTACTGAACACCACTTATTCAGTAACCGTGACAACTTCCACAATCACCAGGGTGTAATGTGACTGGCATTGAACACCACTTATTCAGTAACCTTGACAACTTCCACAATCACCAGGGTGTAATGTGACTGGCATTGAACACCACTTATTCAGTAACCTTGACAACTTCCACAATCACCAGGGTGTAATGTGACTGGCATTGAACACCACTTATTCAGTAACAGTGACAACTTCCACAATCACCAGGGTGTAATGTGACTGGCATTGAACACCACTTATTCAGTAACCTTGACAACTTCCACAATCACCTGGGTGTAATGTGACTGGCATTGAACACCACTTATTCAGTAACCTTGACAATTGGCAGTGCCTGCCTGCCCCCTTCTCCCACGGGCAGTGCCTGCCTGTCCCCTTCTCCCACGGGCAGTGCCTGCCTGCCCCCTTCTCCCACGGGCAGTGCCTGCCTGCCTCCTTCTCCCATAGGCAGTGCCTGCCTGCCCCCTTCTCCCACGGGCAGTGCCTGCCTGCCCCCTTCTCCCACGGGCAGTGCCTGCCTGCCCCCTTCTCCCACGGGCAGTGCCTGCCTGCCCCCTTCTCCCATAGGCAGTGCCTGCCTGCCCCCTTCTCCCACGGGCAGTGCCTGCCTGCCCCCTTCTCCCACGGGCAGTGCCTGCCTGCCCCCTTCTCCCACGGGCAGTGCCTGCCTGCCCCCTTCTCCCACGGGCAGTGCCTGCCTGCCCCCTTCTCCCATAGGCAGTGCCTGCCTGCCCCCTTCTCCCACGGGCAGTGCCTGCCTGCCCCCTTCTCCCACGGGCAGTGCCTGCCTGTCCCCTTCTCCCACGGGCAGTGCCTGCCTGTCCCCTTCTACCATAGGCAGTGCCTGCCTGTCCCCTTCTACCATAGGCAGTGCCTGCCTGTCCCCTTCTCCCACGGGCAGTGCCTGCCTGTCCCCTTCTCCCACGGGCAGTGCCTGTCTGCCCCCTTCTCCCACAGGCAGTGCCTGTCTGCCCCCTTTTACTTCTCCACAGATGTCAAAAGAATGCACTTGTGCGGTGTATTTGTTAACCCTAAAAGAGAAAATATATCGCTGGTGTGTTTTCATTAGCCTATTATTGAATCTGTGCAATAATGGCCAACATTTTCGCAACAACTTAGTGCTTTAAATCAATGCCACAACCCATGTTTCAGAGTTTTGCAGAGGAAGGAACTGCTCGTTAACAAAAGCTCACCACCTCACCTGTGAAACATGTAAGAATTAGTGATTTGGCTCGGGAATGACAGCCATCACTGGAAATGGCTCACTTGTCTTTGTTGATGATTATTTGCTCAGTTCAAAATTCACTGGACGGCACTTCATCTTGCCGCAGGAAAATGAACCAACACAAACATACGGCCAAAGCAACCAAGGAGTTTTAGGACCAAGAAGTGGAAAGTTCTTTACTGGCGAAGTCAATGACCCAAATTGTATTCAATAGAGCACATGTTTCACTTGCAGACGACAAACAGGAAGTGAATATGATCTGCATTAGAGGCCTGGACATCACCGGGGAAGATATGTCAGTTTGTCGCAGATTTCAGTCAGTTATTGTAGTCAAATGTTTAGCAACCAAGTGATAGGTCTGACAACTTTATAAGATTGTCAACCACTTAAAACGTCTTAATGTGAAACCATTTTGATAAAACTTACCTGGTCATAGCTTTGCAATGTTTCAAAATCCTTCTTGACAAGTAATTCCTTCACACTGTCAACATCAAGGTCACTTAGCCTGTAGTTAAGATCTCCCAGCCATAACACCACACTGATAGCAAAGAAAATAGTATTCATTCAGTACACAGAAAATCATTGAAATACACTCACCAGACACATTCTTAGGTACAGCTGCTTATTAATGCCAATAGCAAAGCTATGAATCATGTAGCTGCAACTCGATACTGTATATAAAGCAGACATTGCCAAAATGTGTTTATTTAAAATAAGGAAGCTGCTTGATCTAAGTGCCTTTGACTGTTGTAAGATTGTTGGTGTCAAATGTGGTACTTCTATCTCAGAAACAGCTGACCTTGGGTTTTTCACTAATTACACTATTTTGACTTTACTGAGAATGGTGTGATAATCAAAAAACATCCAGTGAGCTGCAGTTCTGTGTGCAGAAATACCATGTTAATGAAAGAGGTAAGAGCAAAATGGACTTCTCAAAGCTGACAAAGTATAAATATATACAACAGCTGATCAGCATTCTGGTCTCAAACCACCTGCTTGATTATAATAAATATCTTGGGTGGGAAACTCATGTGCCCTTGAGTAAATACAAAATTAGGGGTTATTTAATTTCCAAAAATGATAATTCCTTTTTCTTTGCAAAACGTAGGGCTGCACGAATTAGGATTTAAAATGCAATATCGAGATGTGCCATATTGAAATCGCCAGCCTCCATTCTTTGACACTCTGTTAACACAACCCAAATGGCCTGCCGGATGGTCAAACAGACACATTCTATGTCCAACAGTGTTTCACTAGTTCTTCTGGAAGACTTTTCTAAAGTCAATTATAAGTATTTTTAAGTTTTGATTGATGGCAAACATTTGCATAACTATTGACAACAGCACAACAGCGCCTTTGCAATAAATGATTAGATACAACTGATTTAAACACAGTTTACACATTGAAATTGTTAGTAAGTGTTACAATGTTTTGTTTACAACACACATTCATGCTTAATTTTCTTTTTTCAGTTAGCACATTATGTAGGCTTGATCTGATTTTAGAAGTGAGATTAAAATATTCACGACAAAACATTTGGCCCCAAACAAATTGTGCTTCAATATCTAATCAAAATCCTGCAGCCCTAGTAAAACGTTTCGGATGTGGACCTGATGAATGTGACTCTTAACTTATCAAATGGGAATCATTTGCCCTTATGAACACCATGATGAATGTGACTCTTAACTTATCAAATGGGAATCATTTGCCCTTATGAACACCATGATGAATGTGACTCTTAACTTATCAAATGGGAATCATTTGCCCTTATGAACACCATGATGAATGTGACTCTTAACTTATCAAATAG
>JACXGK010006658.1:0-28009 GCA_016801125.1 Novumbra hubbsi
CCCAACCTTCCCCCCAACAGGAATTCTTGGGAAATTGCTCAATTAATTAAGATGATCACGACTCAATTACTACCAGCTGCAGGGTTATGGCTGTTTGTTTTTACTCTGGGATGTGGGGTCAAGGAAGTTGATGAGAGCTGCCGCCATGTCTGCTAGGCTGTTTGAATAAGTGGCATTCTATACCCCAGAGTCTTTCTCCCCCTTACTCGCCTCACAGGCCAGAGAAATGGAAGGGGAAGAAAATGTCCAGCATATGCACATGGGAGGAAAAATCTGACTGTACTAAAAACAGGGGGGGGGGGATTAGGAGGGTTTCATTGTTGATTACTTTTTATTACATTATTAATAATTAGAGTTTTGATGCCTTTTAGGGAGATTACTTGTGTTTGTCTGTTTGACAGCTTCTGTAATTTATGTGGATTTATGTTTGAAAAAAAGTGTTAAGGTAAAAAGATTTTTTTTTTCTGCTGTGGCAGATGTTTGTAATCAACTCATCGTCTGGTTGGCTAATAATTCCCATAAAGCGAACTCCAAATATGGCGACACTGTACAAGAATGTGGTGTATATTTGCTCTAGAAATTGCCATAGCGGGTTATTGTTTTATTTGTAAGGTATTTTATTATTTAATGCCATTCTCAAATGTTTATGACATTTGATTCATGGCATTATATCTGTCAGAAAAATCCCCAAATCTGGGAGGTCATTTTAGCGGAGTTTGGTGCTTTTGACCATTAATGTAGTTTACATGCCTTCTATCAATATATTTTTTAAGTTGGCTCTGTACCCCAAGGCATTTCTTAGTTATGTGACATGTATATGCTACCTGCCTAATTTCATGAATGATCTGTTCGATACATGTTTTAAGTTCCTCAGGACATACATTTTAATGTGTGAGAAGCTAAAACATAAACCAGACTGATTGATAGGCTGGTGAGCTCAAACTATTAACATAATGATGCATAATAACCTTATTTGCAGGAAAATTAGTAGAACAGATTTAATGTGTGAATAGTTAAAATGAACAATGACCCACTTGTTTGTCTGCAAAGTGGCCCGGGAGGGTCGGAGACCTACATATCAGGCTCTTGGACCTCTTCAGTAAACACCGTGGAGGATTGCCTTTCAGCCATTCTTATTAGATTTCTGGACAGAAAGGACTATGTTGGACTTATTCACATTAACCAGACTTATTCACATTAACCAGTGTTATTGGGACAACATACATGTGCGCAGTGCTTTGACGCGCAAAAATGACAGTTTTATTGGAGATAATTAAAAGGAATCTGATTCCATGTGAGGGTTGGTGGTTAGGGCGGGTATTATTCGCCGATGCAGTGGTTGTAAAGCACCACGGACTGTCTGTGTGAGTCTGTGTTGAGAAATTTACTTTCAAATTCAAATCATTTCTGACGCAGCTTGGAGACAAATAACCCATATATCTGGCATATATTCGGATATGGCCGATCCCACTCGGTTTGGGAATGGATTTCATAAAACTGATGACATCACATAGGTGTGTCCGATACAAATGTCAAGTACACCGCTCGGCGTGGATGTACATTCTGGATCCGGTGACGACCTCCAGTCTGTGTACTTCCTGTGACATGACTTCTCAAGTCGCATTTGGCCACTGATTTGTGCGAGGCGTGTCAAAGAGGAAGTATTAACATCTTCGGCCATCGTGTTTTT
This sequence comes from Novumbra hubbsi, assembly GCA_016801125.1. Taxonomy (NCBI): domain Eukaryota; kingdom Metazoa; phylum Chordata; class Actinopteri; order Esociformes; family Umbridae; genus Novumbra; species Novumbra hubbsi. The sequence continues at coordinate 1,691 of JACXGK010006658.1, forward strand.
CCGCTGGTGGTGCCGCTATCCGCTTGGAGGCTTAGCTATCCAAAGATATTCTGAATACTTGAAGTAACCGCCCCATTTGGGATCTAATATACTATCCACTAATATACTGTATGCTGCATTTTAAGTTGCTGGCTCGGCTTCAGGTTGGGCTCCACTGCTAACTAGGTGTTTACATTGTGGGGGTGGGGAGGGTCTTCTTACCATAGCCCACTACCCCCCACATCACACCTCACTCCAGCTGAGAGGCTCCGGGGCCTCGAGAGAGGAGCATGGGTTGAGAGGCCAGCGCTGGACATTTGCCTCCCAACAGAACTCTTATATTCTTATACCCTTAAGTCGCGCCTCCGCTGTTCTGATTCGGAGAACTGGAAATCCAGGTTTTCTCCTTTTCTTCTCTCGCCAGCCCCTCTCTTCTCCTCCTCTGTCAGCGACCGGTCGGGGGGAACATGAAACGTGAGACCCAGGTGGTGTGTGTCCCTTTTGTCTGGGACCAAGAGGCTGCGGTGTGTGGAAAGCCCTTCGCAAATCTGCACACAAAAGGCTGACTTGTAACCTTCCCACAATGGTGGGGGGGGGGCGCTGTGCCTCCTAAGGCCTTGTAGCTGTTGCTTAAACCATATTTAATTTTACTGCCGTAAATAAAAAAAATTCTAGGCTGTGAGTGTTGAAGGGGGGGGGAAAAAAGGGGGATTGAGTTTCAGCCTCCCAGAAACCGTCCTTCTGCCCCCCTGATCTCAGACGGTTGGCAGGTAAGCAGGCATTGAGGGGGGGCCTTGCCAGAGGCTGGGCAGAGGGACTTGCTGTGGCAGGTACTGCCCCTACGTTCCCCAGCCACCTCCTCAGCCTCTCCTGGCACGCCTCCATCTATACTGGCACCGCCTTTTGAGGTCGGACCGACTGACAGACACCCTCGCCGGTTTCACTTCGGTGTATGTTTTAGTGGTACCGGCTGCCAAGGGGTGTGGCCGACTCAACCTGGGGAGCCCAGCGTGAGGGAGGTGTGGATGACCGGGGCGGGGGGGGGGGACGGACGTGTGGAAAACCACTGTTTGGTCCAAGTCGAGGATCCCACGTTATGAGGCTTTAGGAGAGATATCTAGAGCCGTTTTCCCCTGGCGAGCTCCCGTTTCCCCGCTTGATGGTGTCTTCCGTGCGGGTTCTGGTCTCGCTCCGGCTAGACGTACGGCAGAGCTGAGCCGGTGTGAGACTCCCGTGTCGGTTCTTGAGACCAGGGATATTTTCTCGTTGGCGTCCTTTTATGGGTTATAGTCGTTTTCTCATGGGTCCGGTACTTCCCAACCGTGGTAGTGGCCAGCCGTTCGTCAAAAGGGCTGTCTGTTGATGAGTTTATTGCATGCAGAGTATAGAGAACTTATTCACTCCGTGGACATTCCAGAACACAAGTTTCAACGTGAATTAAAGAATGAATGAAAGAATATAAATTAGAAATCTTTTTTGTGGGCTGGTTTGGTGGTCGTTATGTTAGCCTCGCAATGAATACTGACACGGGGCCTGTACTCTAGTGTATTAAAGGGAATTCCTGGTCTTTTTCCTCCCCCTTTCTTTTCCTCCCCCTCTCTTTTCCTCCCGCTCTCTTTTCCTCCCCCTCTCTTTCTCACTTTCTCTCTCTTTCTCACTCTCCTTTTCCCTCCCTCTCTCTTTCCCACTCTCTTTTCCCCTCACTCTCTCTTTCTCACTCTCCCTTTCACTCCCTCTCTCTTTCACTCCCTGGTGAGCTGCACACACAAAGAGGGTACTGTACAGGCACTGTTTATAACCAAGCAGTCCCTGCACTGCAATTTAGGAGGCGTGCAGCTCAGGAAATTGCCGTCCTCTGCCGAGGCATGTTTTCACTGAGGGAATGGTATTCATCAGGAGAGTAATTGGCAGGTTATTTTTTTTTAAATACCTTGTTAGTAATTACCTTATAAACAAAATAACACGGCAGTAAACCGAACGGCAGTTTGGACCTTGCGGTCAGTCGTGACACTGGTCTATCCTGGAAGTATACCTTCTGACCCTCCCCTCTCTGCTGAACCAGGAAAGTGACCTTTGACCTGGTTCAGGATGAAACCTTATCCTAATGTTTCATGAATATTAACACAACAATAATGGGACGGGGAGGGTCAAAGGGGATGTTCAGGGAGGTTCGTCATTATTGGTTTTATGCTGCTCGTTAATTGACCTCTGGGTGTTTGTATGTCTGGAAACATTAGACCCGTCAACCGTGTTATTAAAATACGCCACGTTTTCTATCGTTCACCGGAGCTGTGCCATCTGTATTTTCAGAACAAACAACAGGATTGGAAAGATCTTTCTAGAGCAGCTGAGGCCCCTGCAAGGCCTGGACACGCTTGACCTCAGCAATAACAACCTAGTAGATATCAAGACTGACTCCTTCCCAGCACTGCCTCTCAAGAATCTGTGAGTCCCGTCATCCGTAACGGTATGTTGGAACCAATGCATTTCCGTTCTTTGTTATTGATCATGTGATCTGTGTATGTTCTTGACCGTCTTCTCCTCCAGTATCATGAACAACAACCGCATTTCCACCCTGGAGACGAACTGTTTTGTCAACCTGTCAAGTACTCTGCAGGTCCTCCGGCTCAACCGCAACCGCCTCTCGACACTTCCCGTCAAGATCTTCCAGCTCCCCAACCTCCAGCACCTGTGAGTGATCAATGCACTTTCAGCACTGTGCGGGTCGACCACATCTTGGTCAACTTCCCTACGGTCTATATAATGCCATCTGTGTAGCGTTCCATGAATAATCATTGATAACATTATCAGTACTCTTGAATGTTCCCCTGACTTTCTGTGAACGTCCTGAAAAATACATCCTGACTCCAGTCTTCGAGTTGGCGTTAGTTCTTGTAGTCTACGGATTTCCTCATTACACATTTGGGTGCTGCACATCGCTTACGGTCTGTTTGTGGTCCGACCTTACAGGGAGCTGAACAGGAACCGGGTTCGCAGAGTAGAAGGCCTGACATTCCACGGTCTGCATGCGCTTCGCTCCCTGAAGATGCAGAGGAACGGCATCAGCCGTCTGATGGACGGGGCGTTCTGGGGCCTCAGCAACATGGAAGTTCTGTAAGTAACCGGGCCCCTTGACTACCGTTGTCTGTTTGCACAGTCAGTAAAACTCATTCAGTAATGCACCATATCTCCCTATCCTCTCTATGAGGTTTTGTCATCTTTCAATACATTTGCGTCCTTACATTAACGAACTAGTTGCGCCAACTTCAGCTGCAATGAAATGCGTCCGAAAGCTTCCTAGAGTTGTCAATCAATATCTCATCCGTGAGGAGGAGTCATTCCTCCAGTCAGTCTTCCAGTTCCCGAGGCGTCCCAAAGCCATCACACCTCCAACTCCACCGACATTAGTTCTGAGTATGGTTCTGACCGTGGAATGCAATGTGTGGCTTGTGCCAGGCGTAACAGACCTAGGTCATCCACTTTTGGCTCATTGGTGATTAGACCGTTCGTCCCGCAGTTTTGCCAATAATTCAAGTCATTTTAGTCGTTTTTTTTGTTGTTGTTGCAAACTTGTTGGATGTTTTGGATGACATGGGTCCTTTCGTGTCATTAGTTAAAACCCACACACTGCATTCCACAGTGGGAACCTCATCCAAACACTCAATCATGGTAGTGGTAGAGGGATCATCTGGGGGTGTTTAGCGAACCTGGACCACAATCGAAGATGGCTGTGTGACAGAAGATCTCTTCATTTGCACAAAATACCTGTATTGTAAAAGGATTTATACTCAAATATACGATATGGTAAACCAAAATCAATTCCGCTTATTGTTCTGAATTAATTTCAAACATGAAACAAAAGAGTATCGACTGCATAAGGGTGAATATGTGAATCGAGAGATAATGTATGTATAGAATCCAGCGCTGCACAAAGACCTGACATCAAACCTCTGGCAAGACGTTTTTTCTGAATAGACACATTGGACGTGTCCATCGTAACCTGCTCCACTGAACTGATGAGTTGATACACATTGGACAAAACTTTCAAGTTGGAAAGCTTGTCTTTAAAAAAAAAATGCATTGAGTCCCATTCGTCTGCCGGGGCGAATGGGACTGACAATGGTGGAGCTAGTCGGTTGCTACCAGACCTCTCCTCGGTAAGATCCCCACCCGAGGCCGCGTGTCTCAGTCGACGACTGACCCCTGGGTGTGTTTGGTCCCTGCAGGCAGCTTGACCACAACAACCTGACGGAGGTGAGTAAAGGCTGGCTGTACGGACTGCTGACCCTGCAGCAGCTCCACCTGAGCCACAACTCCATCAGCCGGATCCGACCCGACGCCTGGGAGTTCTGCCAGAAACTCAGCGAGCTGTAAGTGACCCCGTTTTTGTTTCTTCCCTTGTCTCTCTTTGTCCCTCATTCCCTCGCTCTCCTCCGTACTCCCTCCCGACTCACTCTGTGAACTCCCAACACCTCCCTCTCTTTCATGCTCTCACCCTATTTCCTGTCCTTCCTCACACTGTCCGAGGGGGAGGGATTTCACGAGCAGTGTCTGCAGTGACTAGGCGTGACTGGCAGTTGTGAGAGATTCTTCTGCCCGGTCTTTGATAAGTCCTCGGTTTGTTTTGTTTATTTTGTCCGAAGTTTGCTTATGAGTGTTTCTAGGACAAAGGTAAACCTTTTTGTGTGTGCGTGTGTGTGGGGGCGGGGTTGGGAAATGAGTTTGTATAATGTGTGTTTTGTTTGTCTGAGTTTTCCTGAGTAACTCATTCTGCATTATGTTGGTTGTGATGTTTTGTTGTTGCTGTTGTTGTTTTTTTGTCGGTGTCTGTGGTGACCTGTTATGAACCTAAGGGGAATCTTTTAAGAAAAAAAAAAAAATGTAAATCAGCTGGGCATGGTAAAATCTCACTTAAAGTGGTGTTCACTACTTTCCAAAAGGTTTTTGTAAAGGCATTTTAACAGATCAACACAACTCCAAGGCAACTTTTTGCTTTGGCCATGATGGCAATTACAAAGTGTAATTCATAGCCTAATTAAGTAACTGTTAATTTGGTAAAGGTTCCTCCTGATCTTATACCCACTGTGGTTAGATTTTTGTCCATGCATTGGGTGTTTCAGCTGTGTGATGCTGATGTTGCCTTTCTCCACCTGACAGGGATCTGTCCTCCAACCACTTGGCACGTTTGGAAGAGTCCAGCTTCGTGGGCCTTAGTCTGCTTGATGAGCTACACATTGGGAACAATCGTGTGAGCTTCATTGCAGACGGAGCCTTCCGAGGACTCTCCCACCTACAGATGATGTAAGTTTAAAAAAAGGCAGACTAAACTCTATCAATTTCCAATTTTTCTGTGAAACAACACTGGACAAAAATTTTAACGCAACATGTAAGGTATTGGAAACGTGATGAATCGAGCCCTAATGAAACATTCCTAAATGGTTCCATATGCTTTTAATGCCAAATTTCTACAAAAGGTTTGCTTATGAACTGTAATTAAATTGCCACACGCTGTCTTTTATATAGTTGTTCAGTGTATTATTCTGGAAGGAAAGCTTTCTAATTGTCAGGGTGCTAAAGTATAACATGATGGTGTCCCGCATCCCCCACTAGGGAGGAGAGCATTAGTCCGGGTTAATATCAGCTAACGTCCGCTAACCCTGTTTCTGACTGCTCCCTATTGCTGCTGGAGACCCCTCTTGGCGCATCTTAAACGCCTGAAAAACATGGTTATAACAGACATCAGCAAAAACCTTAGAGTTTTTTTGTTTTCCATAACAAAGCAGCTGTCAACTTGTTTTTCGGAAGAATCCTTCATTGTGGGGCACCGTTGTTGAATCACAGAATGTGTGTACATGAGTGTGGCAAATGAAGGTATATTATGTTATTAGTGTTATAAACAGTTGACATTTAAAACGTACCATAAAATTGCTTACTTTACCTGAAATGTGTGATGATATTGACAAATCCCTGTTTGATTTAGTGCTGTTTAACAATTAAAAGCCTGGGATTGCAGCTTGTTATGGTTGAAAAAAGGCATCATAAATACTCAGATGGTAATAGACCAGTGACTACTTGTTGGAGAAAGGGGTGGGCTTTAAACAATCCTACCAGCCCATCAGGGTTGTTGTATATAAATGGGTTACAAAATAGAAAAATGAACCTTAATGCCCCTTTTCATTAAATGAACACAATGATTTATTAGACTTGATTCCCACCACATAAGGGGCCTTTAGTAAGCCATAAAATAACCCCTATCTGACTTGCAGGAGTACATTTGTAGCTATCTAACTTCTCAGTGTACCACTACTCGCTCGCTGAGGCGTGAGTGGAAATGTTCTGCCCTGTTTGTTTTTGGTATGTGAAATAGATTACCATACCGCCTGTGGTTTTCCCCACATATAAAAACTAGGACCAGCGCAGCTCAGTCCTAAACAAGCCAGTATAGTGCGACTGAGTCCACTACCCCCCCCATAACATTTCCCCAGGTCCCGCTCTTAAATGGAACCAAATGTTAACTGTGCGTGAAAGGTCAACAGAGGGCAGGTGTGTTGGGAGGTGGAAGGGGAACGAGGAGGGCTTAGGGGTCGCCTCCTCCTCCCAAATCATTGGAAACCAGGCATGCAGAGGAGGAAACTGCTGCTTGGAAGCGTTTAAAAACACTGAGGGGGAGAGGGGAGAGGGGAGAGGGCGAAGACATCCAGCAATTACCTCAAGCAGACATGCTGCATGCACATGACATTCAGTAAGGGTTAGGAGATTTTAGACTGGAATATCCTTTTGATATTGTCTTAAAAACGTTTTTGAACAGGAATTAGTACCGTTGTGTGGTTCAAGTCCCTCCCTGTTTTATGTGTTGCATGTGAAGAATATTTCCGTGTGACATGGAAAATACATAACAAACATTTGAACAAGAATCCAAAAGCCAGTGAGAAGCTTCCTCCAATGATGGGACCACTTTGGATACAGATTTAAAGGCTTTTACTTCTCCCCCTTCACACGAAACGCAAAGCCGCACCATGTTTTATGTAGTTTACAAATGCAGTTGTTTTCTGGGTGTGGAGTTTTACAATGTGGTTTTGCTTTGTGTCTCTCAAAATAGGGATCTGCAAAACAACGAAATCTCCTGGACAATTGAAGACATGAATGGACCGTTTTCTGCTCTGGACAAACTAAGAAAACTGTGAGTTGGCTTGACGTTTATCATGGCTTTTAACCTGCAGTAGAAATTGTTGTAAAATAAATATTTTGTAAATCCGTTAAGTATTTTCTGGCTTGACAAGAAGGTTCTCTTCTAGACTGTTAAACCAATCCAATTAATGTGGGGTTACGATAAAGTAGCCTTGTTAAAGTACAAAAGCAGAAGTCTCATGACGACTCATGTATTTCCCATTTCCTACTCCTCACATTGATGATGACTCTGCCGGGCTTCGCTTGGCTTTGTCTTCTGTTGATTACGAGAACAAATTATAAAATGGACTAAGAGAATTGGAAGAATTGTTTTCAAAATATAAAAAATGACTATTTCAATGAACACCATGTCCCGTTCTCAGATTCCTCCAAGGAAATCAGATCCGCTCCGTGACCAAGAAGTCTTTCTCTGGCCTGGACACACTGGAGCACCTGTGAGTTGACCTTCAAATCAATATCCTCACGTGTCTCTCATCCGTCTTAAAGCTCACAAACGGGGGGGGGGGGACAAACCCAGTTCGTGAGAACCACGACTAACTTATTCAGCATCTCTATTTACGGGGAGACGATCTCTGCACGACAGGAGAAATGCTTGTGTGGCTGTCTGCTCGTATCCATCTGTTTAGGAGTGTGTATATGCGTGTGTATATCTGTGAAACAGCTGCACTATATTTCTAATTAGCTTTTTTTCCCAGTCATGTCTGAGCTCAAAGGAGGTGAAGTCAGGCCCCTCTTGATTAACAAAGCACTGCGCTGCCCAGATTTGTATTGTTCTGAAGCCCAGACCTTGTCTTCTTTCCGTGATTATTGAAGGGTTAGCAGGCTCCAGATCCCCAGATGGGCCTCAACAGGGGGAATAGTTGGCCCTGGTTCTGTGTGCCCATTCCCATGGTTCTGATCCATTCTCATCTCTTTTCCCATCCCCAGAGATTTGAGTAACAATGCAATCATGTCAGTCCAAGGAAACGCCTTCGTTCAGATGAAGAAGCTTGAGGAGCTGTAAGTATCTCCGGAGATGTTGCGTTACCACTGTGCCAGGACTTCCCTCACGGGATCAATTGCAAGAAGATCTCAAAGAAGACATTACACAATCTCCGTTGTCTAAACACGAAGGAACCAGTGTAAAAATGGCTCAAGCGTTGTGTTGCTTGGTTGCTGGTCTTCTGTGATTCCTGGCCGTAACACTGCAACTTCTCCCTTCACAGGCACCTGAACACAACCAGTCTGCTGTGTGACTGCCAACTCAAGTGGTTACCTCTCTGGGTGGCGGAGCAGGCCTTCCTGCCCTACGTGAATGCCAGCTGTGCCCATCCCCAGATGTTGAAGGGCAAGAGTGTGTTCACCGTCAGCCAGGAGGACTTTGTGTGCGGTGAGTGGGACACGGACAACTTGTATTAATATCAATGCGGAGACAAGCGGGCCTGCAAGAGTGTTTTTTCCTGCACATTCAGACACATGCATCTGGATGGAGGTCCACACACACATGCCTGTAGCCCTTACTGTAGCCCTTACTGTAGCCCTTACTGTAGCCCTTACTGTAGCCTTTACTGTACCCCTTACTGTACCCCTTACTGTAGCCCTTGTTAAAAACGTCTATTAAGCCGTGACAGGTTTTCCATTTATGAACTGACACAGATTGTTCTGTATTTTCCTCCCAACCCGTGAACTCTAATGGAGCCAACATTGTAATGGAGCCTTGTGGAAACTCAATGAGTTAACAGCTTGGCCCGGCACTGCGAGAGGCCAGGGAGAAACTAAATCATGGTTGAGGAATTTCTGGGACCATTTTCTTTTAGTAATTACTACTCTTGAGGTGCTTTGCTTTCTGAGCATTCAGCATTTTCCTAGTCAGGCACCTTCATCGTTGGCACATACAATGTTGTGTGATTTCCAAATAAAATTCTGATTGTCAGCCGTCTAACTTACAAGTTTTCAGGAAGTGAGTGTCGATTTGTTTCTAGCCCTGTTGAATGCATTTCCCCCCTCTGCTTTCATCCAGACGACTTCCCCAAGCCTCAGATCACCTTGCAGCCGGAGACCCAGTCCGCCATCAAGGGCACCAACGTGACCTTTGTGTGCTCGGCGGCCAGTTCCAGCGACTCGCCCATGACCTTCGCCTGGAAGAAAGACAACGAGGTCCTGAACGATGCGGAGATCCACAACCAGGCCCACCTGAGGGCCCCGGGGGGGGCCCAGGGGGGCGGGCCGGGCGGCGACGCCGAGGTCACCGAGTACACCACCACGCTGAGGCTGCGGGGCGTCACGTTCACCAGCGAGGGGAAGTACCAGTGTGTCATATCCAACCACTTTGGCTCCTCCTACTCCACCAAGGCCAAGCTCGTCGTCAACAGTAAGCCGGAGTGCCGCTCGACTTCCTGTCATGTCAAGGCTTCAGTCATGCTTAGTACTTAGTCGAGCAAATATCAACCGAAAGTGGCTTGCAACGACGGTCCTGTGTGTGTGTGGCTGATATCGAATGTCGACGTCGCTCCGCTCTGCTCCCCCAGTGCTTCCGTCCTTCACCAAGACGCCCGTGGACCTGAGCATCCGGGCCGGCGCCACTGCCAGGCTGGAGTGCGCCGCCGCGGGCCACCCGTCCCCGCAGATCGCCTGGCAGAAGGACGGGGGCACGGACTTTCCAGCCGCCCGGGAGCGGCGCATGCACGTCATGCCCGAGGACGACGTGTTCTTCATCGTGGACGTGAAGGCGGAGGACGTCGGCGTGTACAGCTGCACCGCCCAGAACACCGCCGGGGCCATATCGGCCAACGCTACGCTAACCGTGCTAGGTGAGCGCCGCCCGACGACAGGCGACTAGAACGGCTTGTTCTAGTTTTCCCCCGCAAAAGGCATCTAACCCCCCTCCCACTCCGCTCCTGCAGAAACACCCTCCTTCCTGCGGCCCCTCATGGACCGCACCGTGGTCAAAGGGGAGACGGCGGTCCTCCAGTGCATCGCCGGCGGCAGCCCCCCGCCCCGGCTCAACTGGACCAAAGACGACTGCCCCCTGCTGGTCACCGAGCGCCACTTCTTCGCGGCGGCCAACCAGCTGCTCATCGTCGTGGACGCGGCGGAGGGCGACGCGGGCACCTACACGTGCGAGATGTCCAACATGCTGGGCACCGAGCGGGGCGACGTGCGCCTGGCCGTGCTGCCCAACCCCAACTGCGACTCCGGGCCGGGCGGGGCCGGGGGGGGCGGGGCGGGGGGCCCGGACGAGGACGGCTGGGCCACCGTGGGCATCGTCATCATCGCGGTGGTGTGCTGCGTGGTGGGCACCTCCCTGGTGTGGGTGGTCATCATCTACCACACACGCCGGCGCAGCGAGGACTGCAGTGTCACCAACACGGGTGAGGGCGGAATGAGGATCGTAACGGGAGGTTTCGCAAACAGAACCGGCCACCTTTTTAGCGGAGTGCCTCGGAATGGTTACCAGACCGTTTCATGACGAATGTTTCTGTTTCTTTTGGTGAATGATTTCCGGACGTTTCTCTCCCTTGTCCCCCCCCCCCAGACGAAACCAACCTGCCAGCGGACACCCCCAGCTACCTGTCGTCCCAGGGCACGCTGGCCGATCGGCAGGACGGCTATGTCCCCTCTGAGAGCGGCAGCGGCAACCACCCGTTCATGACTTCCTCCATGAGCGGATTCTACATGCAGTCTAAAGACATGAACGGTAGGAGGGCAGACCTTTCTCCACGGAAAGATCTGTTATAAAGCACCAGCTATGCGTTGGGCATTTCTCAGGATGTCATTTAAGGGGGGGAGGGGCAGTTGGGGGGGCAGTTGGGGGGAGATTGGGGATGACGCATTACTAACGGGCCGCATTATACAGGTCTGTGTCAGCTGGACACAGGAAGTGAAGCAGACATGGAGGCGGCCATCGATCCCCTGCTCTGCCACTACCAAGGCCCCATCGGCTCCCTCCTCATGAGGGGCGCGTACACGGCAGAACCCTACGATACGTTCACAAGTAAGTACCGGAGATTCTCTCGCAAAAGAGGAAATTCGACGAAAGCGTAGGTGTTGTCGCACAAATGCGACCGTATGAATCTATAAGGATTTGAAGTTTACCTCCGGTCTCGCCCGCCAACCCCTCCTCCCCTGACAGGCTGCTCTCTGGACCAGCGGTCCGCCTGCATCACCTCCTACGGCAGCCTAACCAGCTCCAAGAGGAGGGACTGTTATCCGTGCGTCGGAGCCCTCCAGGATCCCTTCGACCACGGGAGCCCCGGCGTGCCAATGCAGACGCCCGGCGGCACCAGCCGTCACGGGCCGCCGCACCTGCCGGGCGATGGAGCGCCCTCCGTGGACGAGGGGGATGAGAGCAGATACGGTCGACCTCAAGAGACCAGGCCGTCTTCCTCCAACACCTTCATGGGTACGTCTGGACGCGTTTCCCGGGCGGGGGTTGGGATCGAATCGAGGACATTTTTTGGTCCCCCCCTCGGGAATGTTATTGCGTCGTTTTGAGCGATCGCGCCATCGCTTGACAAGACTGCCATGTACTGAAATGAATTGCTGATTGCCTGGCAGAGGTGAAGGACACACGTCCCTGCACTGATTGATGATTGCTTAGCAAAGGTGAACCAAACATACCCTGTCCAGCAGACCTATATTCACAAAGCTATCACTAATTACCCTGAAAAAAGAAACTATTATGTTCCCACACTTCACAGCCACAAGTACTGAGAACCCTGCAGTTCAAATACATAAGTAGCCTACATGTAGAAAGACAGCGCCTAACTAGAATAAAGCCAGAATAAACCCAACGTAAACGGTTCAAAAGACAAACATATATTTAGAACATTGACCATCCTCCTACTAAACAATTATCAGTGTGTGATTCTTAAAAAACAAAATTCTCCTTTAGGCTTAGAATTGTATAGGTGTTTTTTCACTCTTCCTGAGTAATTGTAAGGTGTTTTAGATATTATTTTGCACTCCAGCAGTATGTTTAAAAGTTTACTTCAGGTGAGTTAAACCATTGACATTTTTGATTGATTGAGCCCACCGTCTGGTCTGTTTTCTCATACTTTATAGGAAATATTCTGGCCTTTGTGTTTCACCAATTGCTCAATCACACTTGGGGCTGGTAGATATTATGTACTTGTTCAATATAGCCATTAGACTCAACAATGTTCGTTTCAGCCACAGACGTTCTCTTGATTTTTATTTTCTTCAGCCTAAAGGAATCTGTACTTCTCAAATTGTTCTCACTCTGGAAGATGAGATTCTCATATTGTGGCATTACTCAGGAGCTTGCTAGCTGTTAAAGATTGGAAAACCACAGTCTGTTGCCGGTTTTGGGAAATCTCTACAAATGTAGGATATTCTGGTTTGCTTAAAACCAGTAAATGTATAGGCATGTTTATACCAGTGTAAAAACACTTGTATTTGCTAGGCGGGAGGATATTTACTATTTTGTTGGCACGTGATTTGCTAATACCATATTTATGGGCATGTTTTGGTAAAGAGAGCAGCAGAGACATTTTCAGGTAATGTATTCTCAGAACCGCCTCTAGTATAGCCATGGCCTACTTGGGATCTGCTGGGCCTGACTTTTTAGTCATTTGGAATTACTTGAGTAAAACCAATCTTATAATTGAGGGCAGTTGAATTTGATCTCTTCCTATCAATGTCATCACTAGCCAATCCTGTAACCCAAAATAATAATTACATTATCATATAAAACAGGTTATTTGGATCCTGAATTCTGATTGATTGATTGATAGAAGCGAGTCACTCACTGACTGTTCCGTTTTTGTGTGTCAGTATTCTTCCGCAGTTCCTTGGCCCGGCCAGCAATTTATCAAATGTTTACCTGGGGGGGAAAAAGCAGCAACACAATGTTTGTGTAGAGGTTTGGGAAACACAGGCATTTAAACAGAAATGACCAGAGTACAATTCATATTCGAGGATAGTTGGTCTCATTGTATCCTATTATAAAGGTAGTAGAAGACCGCTGGTTTCTGCTGTTGGTCATGCAATTAAATGCCCGCTAACATGTGCAATAACTGCTGTTAGGCTACTATATAAAACACATCCAACTCTATCTGGAGTGCTGCTGAGAGCACAAATAATAACCCAAGGTTGGAGTCCTGTAGCAGTGCGATCAGGGTGGGGCTCGGCGAGGCGCCTTCACAACTACTGATGGATGGTCGGTCGTCTTTGATACACACGTCTGGCGGTAATGTTTGCTATGTCCTAACCTAGTGATTCTCTCAGCCAATGAAGAGTGACGTGGATTAGGTAGGGTACTTGGAAGCCAGGTGGCTTACGACTTGGTCTCCCTTTCTCTTTTCTGGCCACAGCCTACTCTCGCAGATGTACACACACCACACACACAAAAGCAGATCTCAGTTGATCTCAGTTGTGTGTTCCTCTTCTTTTAAGGACTTGATAAAGGAGCGGATTTGGGGGTCAGGATGCTGGGGTTCTTAGACTGTGACTGGTGGGGGCACATAAGGTTATTCTCAATGTCCCTCTACTTGGACACAAAGCGGACTCCAGCTGAAAGACCACTCTCTATTGCTACCGAATGCCGGTCCTGACTGAAATCTTTTTTTGGTACCGTGTGAATCTGGACCAGTGTTTGGCTTGGCTAGCTCCGTCACAAGTTAAGCACAACGAATTTGCAAACGCATTAGACCCAACCTTGTATCTCCCTCTTCTGTCCCTCAGGAACATTTGGGAAAGCCCCCTGGAGGCCTCAACAGGAACTGCACCCCGGGCTTGGACCAGCACCGTTGGCCCTTCACAATGGTATGATGCTACATGAGAACCCCTATGCAGCACTGGAGATGGACTCGGAACGCGAGGTAGACGAGGACAGCCTCCAGTCGAAGGATTATAACTCGCCGTTGGAAAAGAGTGTCAGTAATATCAATGAACAAGCATATGACACCAACCGGACTGCTGCTAGTCAGTTAGCTCAACCGAGCACATGGCTGAATGTTCCTTTGTAGTTTTTTCCCATCTAACAAGGATAAGGATTACCAAAAAGAAAATGCTACCTCAGTGACTGGACACTCGATAATGGACACTACTACTAAGTGCAACGCGTGAATGTAAAAGGAAAATGCATAATTCCAGTAAAATGCAAAAACAATATATAGGGAGATATTGACAGTTGAGGACTGTTCTCTTTTTTTTTTTTTAAGAAAGAAAGAAAAATGTGGAAATATTTTCAGCTGAAGAAGATATACATTGAATATATATACATTTTTATAAAAAGTTTATTATATTTTGTAAATGAATAGTGTGAAAATACATCCCGTTATTTTCGCTTCCATTTTCCTGTACATTGATATTTGTTATGCAACCGACCATGCGCGCAGTTATTCTAGCTTTGTTTGTTTGCCCCCTTTGCACGTACCTACACATAATAAAACTATGTAACATGTGCTGCTACGTACATACACGTCCTGTGACTCCTTCCGTACTCTCCATGGTTGTGTCGTTTACAGACACCACTGGAAAACGGAGGTAAGGGAAAGTATGAGCATATTGCTGAAGCAAGATGAAACGAGGGGGGGGGGTTAGCTTTTCCTAGCCCAGCCACAGACCGCCAAGGACGACCTGTTCGTGCCATGAGGGCGCCCCTATGCCGTCCAAATAGAGTTCCCCGAGTGTACACTTGAAAATGTGTGTGTTTGCTCGTTCAGTCGTCTTCTTTTCGGCACGGAGGAAAAAGGGTGTGCTTTGGTGCTTTAGCTGTTGAAACTTGCACTTGGAAGGTGTCTTGCGGGTTCTCTGAAGGTGTGTGTGTGTGTGTGTGAGTGAGTGAGACTGTATAAAATGGCTGATTCATGAGAACGGATGGTGGTGCCAATATTCTGAGGCGGACTTCTAGAAAGCAATCTCGATAAAGTAATACAGTACAGCTGTCCAGTTTACCTGCTAAATCTTGCAACGTGGAATTTATGACTATTTATAAAGACGTCATCAACTTGGAATAACACATTTCCAAGATGTATAAAAGTGTTTTGTTTAAACCTCTCATTTGGCAATGGCAATCGAATCCAGGGAGGTTTGTTTGAAAACCCCTGTCCTTGAGACTCATTGCTGTCTGCCTACACCTTGCTATTCACTGAGTGCTGATTGGGAAGTACACACTCACCCCGGTGTGAAAGAACGAAACAGTCTGTTGGATGTCTTGCCAGCGCTTTGAGGAACACGGGATTAGTACAAGATGGTGGAACTAGAGCCACACGCATTCAAACACCTGGGAGACAGCTGTGAAAGCCAGTCCTGAAACATGAGCCGGCTGCTCGCAAGTCACATGCTCTCTAGCTTGCAGAGCAGCTTGTGGGGTCTAGCAAATGGAACTCCGATACAGATAGGTTTGTGCCTGGCGTTCCCGTTCCATGGCACTGCTAGCCTTTTGGTTTCCAGAGAGCCGAATTCTCCTGTTATGTAGTCAGGAGTGTGGAATCCTTGTGGTCAGTATTCCTGGATCTCGTAGAAAGATGTGGTGTCTGATAACCTTGAACAATTCAAGCCCTCACATATTTTAAAGTTCAGTGAATTAATGTACGGTAGGTGTGAAGTGCTCACAATTGCAATACTGAGGTAGGGATCTGTAACTAAGTCTTTGTTCTGAGCTCATGAGACAACATTAAATGTACTTTTATATTTTTAAGGCCCATATACTTTTTAAGTTTCTAAATCAACTATAATCGAGAAGCTATTTGTGGCTTGGGCTGGGGGGTTAACAAGGATTCCTTTTAAAATAATACTTCATTTAAGGAGGATGTAAGCTCCCGTAGACACTGCTGCTAGAGATGCTTTATGTTTTCACTTGTTGGGGGATTTCAGAATAATTTCCCTCTTGGTTTTTATTTCCAGACAGGATGTCAACAATTCCTCAGACAACCAATGACTGGCAGTAGGGTTTTGGGGGGTCCATGAAACCCCTGGTCCTGGATCCGCTTATGGCACTTACGTATTGACCTATTTTACTGAACATAGTTTACCTCTGATCTTGGATCAGTTCCTCAGGCCAGCATTGGACCTCTAACAGCCCACAAAATGTAGCAAGCCTTTTCTCATTGCCAGGTAGAATAATGTAGCTAATTGGCTTTGGTTTTTGCCAGATGTGGTGACATGGAGATCGATGTCTTTGATATGAATTGGCCTCTGACATTGTTATTCTTTTGTTGTCACGCTCAGGATATCTGTTGGGGGAATGGAGTCTAACTTTTACTACCTCAATATAACTCTTCTGTAAGTAAGGTGTTTTTAGTCATCTACATAGAGAAAGTTATGTATTTTCACGGAGATAATCCTTGTACTGTATTTCTTCTTACCGTGGTCATTGTAGAGCGCTTGTCTGTGGCCACCACCTGCCAAACTATTCCTTTTTTGGGGGTTGTCTTGCAGTTGCCTCTCCAGTGCACCAGTCACTTTCATTTGCACCAAAACAGGTGACATCGATTGGCAATAGCTTATGCTTTGAAACTGGAAAGATTGATATCCCCAAATTTATATTTACTTGGTGTAATACTGTGATGATTACGTGTTTCCTTAATTTGTTTGAGCAGTGTAGTTCAAAACAGATTTTTTGTTGATGAAGCGAAATACACATAATGAACGCATGCTCGATTTTTCCACCCATAATGTCATTTGTAAACAACAGTACCACCCCCAAACCAAAGACTTTGTACTTTGTTTGCTCATGCAGTCAAAGTTTACCCGTGTCAAGTAACTCAAACCCACTGCTGGTTTTGCCTGTAGGAGTTTCTCCGTTTATCACAAAATGTTTAGATCTTCCACAAGTGTGGAGATAGCTGCAGTTCAGTTGAGAGTCGGCTGGTAACACTGGAATAGTGGCCGGTGACATCCGGAGCATAGGCTTTGAAAAAAACGGGCCTATAAGTTCACTCAGTTCAACATGGTCAGTTACGATAACGCCAACATATGAGATGGGGATTCCACCCTCTTCCCCACTAAAACACTCTGCTTTCTTTCCCATTGAACCATAGGGGCTCATATGATTAAAAGCAGATTCAAGCATTTTTCATCTTGCAGATGTTGCAATAAATCACTAGACGGCCCTGCCTCAGCCACTGGCTGTCTGACAAATGTTCCACAATAACTAAGCCCCCCACCCCACCCTTTCCCATAAAAAAAAAGAAAAGGGTCTGGAATTTCTACGGGGCTGCTTGTAACTCTTTCGGGACAATAGTAAACTCCTAGCCATGTCAGCACAGGTGGGAACCTGAATGGGCTGTAAAGGGAGGGAAAAAAAACCCACACCCAGCCCTCTCTTTCTCTCACGCTTTAGTTTATTTCCACAACGTGGGCTACGGTCTGAAACTCCCTGGTATCTAACGCAACCTCTGCTGTGACTAATTCCAGACAAAGTGATGGCGGCTGAACCAGCTAGACTGTCTTAAGTCTCCATGGACGGTGTTAGTTGACACCCCCACCCCAGAAAAGAAAAGCCACGATGGCTGAGGCAATGGCCAAGGCCATTAATCAGACTCTGGGAGGCTTTGAAAAAGATGCTGTCTCACCATAGCCTTAAAGCTACGCTACTCACTACTTGCATGATTGGAATCCCATCCCACTTCATTTCACAATGAGGGGGCAGCAGACAGCTTAGCGGTTAAAGCGATGGGCCAGTAACCAAAAGGTAGCAGACTCCAATCCCTGAGGTGAAATATATGTGCTCTTAATCAACACATTTAACCCTTAGTGCTCCTTTAAGTCACATTGGATGAGAGTGTCTATTAAATGTAAAAATGTTTAATAGTTTGTAATTGTGAATTAGGGACCAGGGACCATGTGAGATTTAATGCTTTAATCCAGGGGTATAGACGGCTTGCTATGTAAATAACAGAATAATAGATAACACAGTACTGTCCATCCATCTATTCTACTGTTAATTAGACTAAGATACATGAAAACAATCCTCACACCATCAATCTCAACAGAGAATGGGATTTGAATACCAGTTCTCTCATTCCCTTAAACCACGACTTGTGTTATTCACCACCGTCAAACCTTTCTCTGCTACATAGTGTAAAGGCCCCCATCTTTATCCCATTTTAGTTTAGACAAACCCTGCAGGTCAAATATAGCCTAACCGACAGTGGTCGTCTCCCTTTCCCAACTTTGTAATGGGTGTTTAGTAGCGTTCTACTTTGAGTGTAGTGAAGGATACGGGTCTGGAATAGGGGTGAGAGTGGAATTGGGGATTGCATTGACGAGAGGATAAGTGTCAGGATTTGTGGAGGTGATGGTGACAGCAACCCGCTAGAGGCCATCAGGCTCACCTGCACCTGGCTTACCCTATTAGGAGTTTAGTTTTGGTTTACAGCGACATAGAAGCCTGACTGCAAGGTGTGCTTTCATGTTTCCTAAGTAGGCAAGTAAGTTTTTAGACTTTTACACAGCAGCAAGTCCGTCAATGTATTTGTGTTTTCATAGGGGACAGTTTTATTAATTTTGGGGCATATTCACAATAATTCATCAAAAATAAGACTACTGTTGTTGTCAAGCCCTTCAGGAGTAATCCCTAAACAAATTAACAATAAAGACCAAAATGTTATCTGTGTTTTTTCTCGCTGAAATTATAGCCTTAGCCAAATCCTGACTGGTTAAGTGTATGTCTTTAGGGCGTCTTTTTGAGTGGAGAGACAGGTCGTGAGAGAGAAAGAGATATTGCCTGTTTAGTATTTTTCAAGCTGTCAAAATAAGTTGTGTTACATTTGTTTTGCAAGTCTTTGTCTATTAAGACTGTGAGGGAGGCAGGTGGTTATAAAAAAGAAAAGGGCAAACTTAATTATTTGCTTTTACCAGGACTGGATTCCGGTTAGAGAAATCCATACATCTCTGTGTTTGCCATACCCAAAAAGAAACCCTAGCCCTTGTTAATTATTGTCATGACTTAAGTAAAACAAGAAAAGTATCAATCAATCATTGGATAAAATCCTTCATACATCAGCAGTTGTCTTATACAGAGAGCCTCCTTAAACCCCTAAGAACATCAATGGAGATGTTGAAGCACAGTTGCGAGGAAAAAATCTCCCTAGAATGACAGGATTGAGATGGATTTGAGCTGGGTAGTGCCAGGTGAAGATTGGTGAAGTACCAGGCCAGATCGGAGAAAGATAAAGGTGCAGTGGTCTCTTAATGTTTTCCAGAGCTTTAGCTTCATTTGCGTAATTTGGACTCTACCTAAATGCATTGCTAATGACCTAGGACAAATCAATGTATGCAATTTCAGAAGGTGAGATTGATGCTCAGCAAAAAAAGGATGGAATACGCCCTTTTGTTGACAAAAAGCAAATGAACACCAAAAAGCGGAAACATGAATCCAGCTGCCTTTAAATTCAACCTGGTTTTCTGTTGCCTTTATCATTATTAAATCATGCAATTGTAAAAATAATGGGGGAATTCTGGAACACTTTTTGCTTCATTCATCAACGCCTTATACTAGATTGTTCAATTGCTTTCATTAATGTGCAATAGGAATTCGGTAGTGTATTTAATTATGATTTTTGAGGGTTTTCATTTAAATGCTGATATGGTTTTGAGTATGATCGTGAGAATTCTAGGGTTTTGTCAACACTGGGTGAGTGAGTTTTGACAAGTGTGTTTTAAAATGGTAAAATTGAGTTGCTATTTGTTAGCAGTTTAATGTGAATGTAAGTAGTGGGGTTGGTGTTGCAGACAGAGATGCACCAAAACACCCTTTTCATTGTCAAGGCCGATTCCAAATAGGACTACTGAACTTATAATATCTGATGAGTAGTGATTAGATAGTCCTTGACAATTGCTATGATTGCCATTCTTTTACATGACTGAATTGTGTCATAGAATTATTTTTATTAACTTTCTGAATATTTATGATTATTGAACATCGTATGTTTTAACAAAAAATATGTGGAAGTATACACTAAGAATTTCGTCCAATCAACTGGCAATTCAGATCTCAAAGATTATCCGGAAATCAATTAAACAAGGAACTTAAAAGAAAGGCTGTGCTGCACCAAACAGGTAGGCTTGATATTTATCTATAAATGTAAATTGATTTCGAGGGTAGAATTTGCAGTTACAATTATGTATTCTCAATAAGACTGGGATTAGTTATCTAATCAGCTAGCTGGCGTTTCCTGTTTGGGGTAAGCTAGCTATCTTATTAAGCATCTCTAAACTGTCACCTACTGGAACACTTGCTCTGCTAAGTTTGCAACTACAAGTTTTAGGAGATGCTATATTAAGTGTAATGTAGTCCCAGAAATTATTTTGGTTGTTGTTGGGTTCACTAGGCATGTTTCCGATCTGGCTGTCTTTAACATCTTACAGGTTTACCGCACGTTGTTAGAACAAACTTTTTCGTATCATCTGCGCGTAGACATGGCTGTCGCGGTTACCCGACCCCGCATTTGCAGCCAGCAAAGGACAATTCCGTTGAAAGTATGGGATCGGCGCATACCTAATTGATGGTTTGCCTGACTCAACTAAAACACCGCTACTACAGGCCATAAAGTGCAGAACTATCAGTGTCTAGATAGTGTGTGTGTGTGTGTGTGCAATGTTACCGTTTTTCCTCGATTGCTAAGTTAATGTTAATGACACTAGGTACCAATTGATCTCCATTATAACATAATGAGCGCATCAGTATTCTTTTTTTTTATTGCAAAACAGTAGTTTTCCATTGCTTTCACACACAATGTCAATGCTGAGATCGTTTTTGCCTCACAGTAAACAGCTCTATAAAAATGTCATGTCAAAGTTAAAACAGCTGATACAAATACTCTCATGAATGTGAACTATAAAGCAGTAACTCCTCTGTTCTTGCGCAAATGAGCTTCTCGATAATGTACCAAACAAGTGAAGAAGAACAATAAGTATTTTAGCTCAAATTAGAAAATAAGAATGGTAATTTCAGATGAAATTCATGCCTCCCATTATTTACCATGTTGTCATTCATGGCCTTTCTATGTGAGAAGATGGGAAAGGTGTACACACCATTTTCAGTAAATCAGCTGTGGCATCAATAGAACAAATATTATTCAGGAGTGACTATTATACAATGTTATTGACTGAAATAGTGACAGTCACTATCCCCTTAAAACCTTGCGGCACCTCTGAAAAAGCGAACATTAAAAAAAAATTAGGACCTGTAATAATATGTATATTTTCATATATATTTACTGCTATGATGTAAATAAACTCATTGAGAAACATATGCAAACAAGACTAACATGAAATAATTTAGAAATAAAAATAATTCAAAGGGCATTTATTTTAGTGTACTTCCAGAATCTGAAAACTCTTGAAAGGGATATTTAACTTATAGCTTTTGCATGTGTCTCAGGGTGACTCTGGGGATATGGAAACTAACATACCAAATTAAATTCTGTGTAAGTCATCCATGTAAATCCACAAGAACATAGATGAATAGATGAAGCAAAATTATTTAAAATTCGAGGTACTGTGCCTCGGCATTAGCAAAGGCTCCATACATAGTCAATCATGTGTCCTGCTTTGTGTCCAATCAGCTTTGTTTCTGATCTGAGCGGTTGTTCCTCAACCAAAAACATTAAATGCAATTGGATCGCATAGAGCTACCAGGACCTGATATCAATGAGAAACTTGAATTTTACTCCTGTACCGCTAGACAAATTCACCAAAATAGTAATGGACCTAATTCCAACTGAACTACTTAAGGAGCTACTTCCTTTGCTTGGCCCTCCATAATAAATTGCTCCTCATTCTCCAGAGGTGCAACAAACTTGCCAAATGGGGCAGTAATGGAGCCTTTTCAAAAAGCCAAACCTTGATGTGGAAAAATTAAATAACTATTGGCAAATATTGAATAGTTCCTCTTAAACAGTTAAGCGAGTCTGTTTCCCAGCTGTTCACCACAGTCATAAAGACCAGTAATATTTACAGGATGCTCCAATCAGGTTTGGGACCCATTGATAGCATTTGTGAAGGTTGTACATTACCTTTTGGCTTGATTACGGTTTTGCGTTGGTCCTTGTGCTTCTTGACTCTAGTCCCGCCTTTGACAACACTGATCAATCAATTATTTTGGAGAGGTTGAAAATGCCCATTTGTCTATGGAGACAAGTTCTTGCTTGGTTTCATTCCTAGCTATAAGAAATATATCAGTTTGCATTTTTGGGCAGCTTGTTGTCTGACAAATCAAAGGTAGTCTTTGTTGTTCCTTAGGTACTGTTTTATAACCACATTTGTTTTCACTATTTGTAATTTCTCCTATTTCATCTGGACAAACAGTGTAAATTCTCACAATTAGCAGACAAAACACTGTACATTTCAATGGAACATGGCAAAGCTCCCAAATTCCTACCCTGGAAGCTTCAGACATAAGGAAGTCGACGATGGAACCTTTTTGTTGATCTGCTTTCAGATCTAACCAGGCAGTCATTTCTGAAAGAAATCTGTGAATGACCTCAAAATTATTACATTTTTACTTTATCCCTATAAAATTGCAATAATGTAAAAAATGTTTTTACAAAACTGTACATGAAGGCTAATTGCAGTGTTCTTCTCTCCAGCTACACTGGAAATACACTAAATAAAGTTCAAGTAGCCTGCATTTCCACATTGTCCAGGATGACAGCTTATGTGTCCAATTGCTTCTGTAGGTTGGCTGCTTTAGGCAGCAACATTCAACGTTCTACCTTTCTGGCCTTTGGGGCGAGATTGTAATGGTCCCCAAAGTGTAACGACTTACTGACCGAAAGGGAACTTTGGGTAATGTCTTTATTTTGAAGGGGTGAATGTTGTAGGAGACTTCGAGGACCTGATGGAGAGCAGGTCTGAATCCATGTAGTTTATTCGCGTCAGGTTTTTATCACCTGAAAGGTGGGCTTTCAGGCACTCAAGCCATTATTGGCCTTGAAAGGCACGACTGAATTACATATTCAAAGTGTCTTTGTGAAGATGAAGAACCCCTCACACGCCTTACCTCGCCCCCTCCTTCAGGGAACTATGATTGTAGACGTAATCCAAAGCTTTCTATCTGGAGGTTGACAATAGAAAAGGTCTATATCGTCATAAAGCAAGTCCTGGCATGCATTGTTGGGGAAACTCTGCTGCTTTTAACACAACTGAACGGTCTAATATTTATTGTTTGGTTTTGGATTTCAGAGCTGAATTACAGCACTGGACCAGAGTGACGACAAGGCCCACAGTGGAGACAAAGAGGTGTTTCCCAGCCCAGACTTTAATGTTTTAAATGGCACCCTATTACGTATAGTGCACTGCATGTGACCAGTGCCCCAAGTCAAAAGAGGTGACCTACTTTAGGAATCGCACGCTAGCGGGTATCCGGTCTTTGGGTTTAAAATACAACACTGACTAGTCGATAGGCCAAGTATTTCTTGTATCAGGTGGATCTGTCCAGAGGGATTCTCCATTCGTGTATGGGTCTTACCCACCCATGGACTTTTCCATGTGTATTGCTCTACATTGCGCCAAAGCCAAGGAGAGGCCCAGTTAAGCCCCATGTGTATTGCTCTACATTGCGCCAAAGCCAAGGAGAGGCCCAGTTAAGCCCCATGTGTATTGCTCTACATTGCGCCAAAGGCAATGAGAGGCCCAGTTAAGCCCCATGTGTATTGCTCTACATTGCGCCAAAGCCAAGGAGAGGCCCAGTTAAGCCCCTGGCGGCTAATTCTCCTCTTCCAGCCCACCCAGAAGAGTAGTCCAATAAATTATTAAGATCCACAAAACACTTCTCTCCGTTGTTGACTGTCTGTAAAGTCTTGTATATATTAACCATACTTTGTCCCCCCCCCCCCAAGCGCGCACACACACACACACACACTAATTGACAATGATCCAAATAGAAAGAAAGTCACTGTGGCGGCTCCATCAGCGTGTTAGATTATGTCTTGGCACTGTCGGCTGGCTCTCTGAAACATAAATACGATTATTATAAAAGACGGCGGTGGTGGCAGAATGAGTCCAGCAGCTCTCTGTGTGCCTGCTGCCTTGTGCCCCCTGCTGGAAAACCCAATACACATTTCAAATAACATTAATCACCCAGACTTTTCACAGATTGCATTCATATGTGATATGTTGCTTTGAATCTGCAGGTACTCATAAGTCTGCATTTGGACTAATTCACTTCAGGCCAAAGCTTTAGTCAGCTTTGGAGTGGGTCTAATCATTGCTATTTCAGATGCCTGTGTGGGTTATATATCTATCTATATATATATATATATATATATATATATATATATTTATATTGCCTGAAGTAGGTGAAAATCTCTCTATATATATATATCTATCTATGAAATGAAAAGTTACAGGGGAGGGAAAGTGAAAGGAAAACAGAGGTAGAGGAAAGAAGGTATAGAGAAAGCCTGCAGAGATCTACATCAATCCTGGCTTGAATTACTATCATTATTGTAATGGCTCTGTAATGTTTTCTTTCCCGGGGCCAGTAATTGTTACCAAACCTGGTGTTCAGAAGTGCAGGTGGACAAATTACCCCCACCAGAAAAACACATTGCTTTCCACGGTAGTGGGTGGAACTGCTTTGCTGCAGTTAAACTAATCATGCCCACATAGAGGAGGTAGGATCTTGCACATTTTGGTGGTGGAGAACGCTTTTCCTTATGTGTGCTTGATCTTCTTATTGTTATAACTTACGTCCATTGTCCAACACAATTATTTGATAGCCTGTGTACGCCAAAAGACTACTCAAAAGCTTTTCAGCCTGCTGACCATTTGAACTATAAAGACGGAAAAGCTCTGATGTTGGACATTTGATCGATTCTCTTTTTACTCCCTACTAAAATAAAGTGGGAAGGTGGCTAGTCTTCATTTTTTTGTCTACGTTACATGAGGTATGTAACCTAGACCAAAAAAATCATCTGTTCTTTGAGGGAAATTCCCTTTGTCTTATCTGCTTTGACAATAACCCTTAATGCTCCCTTCATGCACTGTACTGACCCCTTTAAACCTCCACGCTCCATACAACTTCCTCTGCCCGTCTCTAACTACCCATGAGTCTTGAAAAAAAAACATATGGTCATCAATGACCTAAATACTGGACAAATGTCACAGCTTTTTTTAAAGTTGAGACCAGACCGCTTGGGTCCAATGCTCTGTTTTAAGAGACGAATGTGAAAGGAATTGTGTATTTTTGTAAATTACTTTTTCTGACACACATTTTTCTTTTCAAGCCCAGATGGCCTTTAGTTGGACTCTTCAAAGACAGTGCAGACGGACACACATCAAAAGGTGAATTCCACAGATTTCAAAGTGTTGTAATTATCAGTGTGCAATTGAACATATGTGGTTGATACTGCATCAATCAAAGGAGACCGTCCAGTTTTAATCACTTCGTCATGGTTCGAATGATTCTTCTGACACCCACAAAGTGGATCAATCGTAACTTTTCAGAAAATAAAAGACAGACGAAGAGGGGAGATATGTTGTAAATCTGCCATGAAATTGTGTTTGTATCTATAGCAACAGAGGGTGACACAGCCCGTTTCTGTGTAAGTTGTACAACAGGATCATGGCACAGGTCTTGAAGTCAGTATGGTTATTTAAACCAAAATCCCTGTATACATTTGTATGGCTTGGATAAACAACATCCAAACCTACTCTTATTCACCACCGTGTTCAAAAACAAGTTTTTCTCATGTTTGGTGGCAAATACTGCTTGGGGGAGAACGCAGTCCCAGACCAGCAGCTGTCTCCTCCACAATGAAGTGTTTTTGTAGCTTAAATACATTCTGTCAATTCCCTTTTTTTTTCTCCCAGAGCCACTTCACTGGTTTTACGCAAATTTGTTTTACATTCTATTATTAAAGCCAGTTATGTTCTGCTTTAAATCCCTATTTTCACCTACTTCTGGCAATACTTTTGGTTAAAACGCCCCGCCGAACTATGAGTAAAGAATCCTGTTTCTGGTCATTAACTCTCAACCCCATGCTCCGAGGTCTGTGCCCCCTGTGTACGTTCCTCCTCCTCAACCCATCCTCTCCCCTCCATCCCCAGTCTCTCGCACAGGGGTTTTGCCTGACGGAACGTGCTCTCTCAGAGATCCAACTGGCAAACAGCTGCATTTTCCATTAGAAGTGGTTTTTCGAGTCCTCTTTCTTTCAGGGGGGTGTAGGGGACTGCGGGGACCAGGAGAATGGGGGGGGG
>JACXGK010006659.1:0-28006 GCA_016801125.1 Novumbra hubbsi
TAAACGGGCAGGACCGTAAGGTAATGGTTAAACGGGCAGGACCGTGCCCACAAGCTGTCGTCTGTTGTGCAACAGTTTGGAGAATGGAAAAACATTAGTCACTGTTTTTTACTTTAACCTAGACTATTGCGGATATCTTGGCACTACGAGAGCCTTCCTTTCCTCGGGTTTAATCTCAGCGTTTCCCTTCCTGTAGACGTTCAGCCAGTGGAGTACGAGGAACCCAGCCACTGGTGCTCCATCGTCTACTATGAGCTGAACAACCGCGTGGGCGAGGCCTACCACGCCTCCTCCACCAGCGTCCTGGTGGACGGCTTCACAGACCCCTCCAACAACAAGAACCGCTTCTGTCTGGGTTTGCTGTCCAACGTCAACCGCAACTCTACCATCGAGAATACCCGGCGCCACATCGGCAAAGGTGAGAAGACCCACAAACGGGCAAAGTCGGTCTGCTGATAAGCGGGTTTGAAGATGGTGTCTGGAGAACCGACGGGAGGTTCTGAGGCAAGGGGGCTGTTGTATTAAAAAGGAAGAATAAGTGTTGTCAAGCCCAGGAGAAAAGGGCTATTGCGTGGTAGCGACCTCAGGCATGATTGCATTTCAGTTAGTTAGCTCAAGATCATATTTTTAAATGTGGTCACGTTCTGCTCTTGGGATGTCAGGTTGACTGAGGAGCTTCCCGGAAGTAATTTAAGGTGTTAAAGTCTAAATCCCCTTTGGATGGGAATGAACGCTTTACAGCCAGAGCATTTGTTTGGTTGTCCACTTCCACTGTTATCATGACAGCCCATGTGTTGTGTACCTGAGGTAACCCAACACCCGTTTATTAACACATCTATATATAATTTTCCTCTCTAGGGGTCCATCTATACTACGTGGGAGGGGAGGTGTATGCAGAGTGTCTGAGTGACACCAGTATCTTTGTCCAGAGTCGGAACTGCAACTATCACCATGGCTTCCATCCCACCACCGTCTGCAAGATCCCCAGCGGCTGCAGCCTGAAGATCTTCAACAACCAGGAGTTTGCACAGCTATTGGCCCAGTCTGTCAACCACGGCTTTGAGGCTGTCTATGAGCTCACCAAGATGTGCACTATCCGGATGAGCTTTGTAAAGGTACGCCATGACTAGCCTAATTGGCTTGACGTTCCTGTGATATTAGTCAGTCTGTTCAAGTGCACGTTTTGTAGAAACAATGACTTGACGTGAACGATGTAGAAATGACTTTACTCAGCTAACAACTTCCTCTTTCTAATGCCTTTTTATCTCCATTGTTTCCTTGTGGTTCCACAGGGCTGGGGAGCTGAGTATCACCGACAAGATGTCACCAGCACCCCCTGCTGGATAGAAGTGCACCTTCACGGCCCCCTCCAGTGGCTGGATAAAGTCCTAACACAGATGGGCTCTCCTCTTAACCCCATCTCTTCAGTGTCTTAATGGTGCGCCCCACCAACTGGCTTGACTGGGAGCTTCTTTACACTCTTTTTTTTTGGGGGGGGGGGTAATTTTTTTTTGCCCCCATCTTTTTCTTTTTTTTTTTTTACCCAATGTTCCATGAGCAAAAAGGCGGTCTTAAAAGGCTGAACTGTTTACAAGATCTGGCTGCAGAAGGGATATTGAACCAATAGCAGCAGATTGATGTTGAGAGAGTGAAAGAAACTGAGGCTACAAGCAGATGAAAGTGCAGCAGACAAGTATTCTGTGTAGCGGCACAGCAATCTGGACAAACTACTGCTCTGAGTTATCATTACCATCCACGTGCCTGTGTCAAGAGTAGTACGACTGGAAAGGAAGTACCTTCATGTTTTGCATATTTTCTTTTGAATTATTTTATCTTCCTACATGTATTGTTTTTAAAAGAAAACGATGATTCTGTGTATCACTACTTCTACACCTTTACGACAGTTGAGCCCCTTGCAATTTTACGCTGAAAACATGTTTCTTTCGTGGATCTTGTCTAATGCCAGATATTTTACATTGAAGGTGTCTATTCCATTATGTTTACTATTTGACTCGGATCACATAAAATGTTTGCTTTTTATAGTTTCTATTGCTAGAAATAAAACACTGTGTTACTGGCTTTTAAATAAAGTATGTCTAACTGAAAACTGTTGATCTATTATTGAATGATTTGAACAGCGGAAAAGCTGTGGATATGACACTTATCTCGTTCTCAGTAGAACAAGTCATCTTAAAATATACTTGAACACTTTTTGTTTTTGTTTAGTCATTGATGCATGTACAGATGTTGAAATTACAATTACTCATTATTGAATCTACAATGGACAGAATATTTAAACAAAGTAGTGTCATTTTCATCACAATTAGTATTCATGAATTACCTCTTGTACATGTCTTGAGTCAAGCAAAATTATCATATAGACCCCCTGAACTTAACTGGTGAAAACTGGTTTATGTCAGTTCACATTTGTTCATGTGTTTTTAGTCAATACGAGGTGTCTGAACCATTTGGGATAGAATGTTTTGCAAAGCAGGAGGATAACAGAGTTATTACAATATCAATACTAGCATTTGCCGCATGTTGAATTAGCATTTCCAGACCTTTCTTTGGTGTTGCGTAAGGTATATTTTGTTCATTATGTATGACAGGGTCAACTTCATTAACAAAATGTATACAAGGAATAAGTTACAAACGTTTATCAGCTAGTTATTTTTTAGGCTACTGTTGTAAGATTTGAGGGATTTCAATTTCTTATTGCATACTACTATAATCATTACGGTTATTGAGATCCAGAATTTGATTGGTGGAAGTAGGAGTAGTTAGTCAACTTGCCAAAACCCTATTGGTGGAATTGCTTTCACAGTTTACTTATTGGTCCGCTTTTGGGATTGTTAACGCATGTCTAAAACGTTAGTCAAGTTAGGAACATTAAAAATCTAATGTTAAAACTAGTCTCAGGTAGGCCAGTGTGAAAACTATGCTTGCCTATTATATTGAGACTAGAAGGCAAACGTTAGATAGCTAGCAGCAACAGTATTACTTAAAAAACTGACACAGACTTCAATTGAACATTTTTTCTTCGTTAAGCTGCTTATTTCGAAAATGGAATAGCCTTTTGAAATATTGTCAGGATACGCTTTCAAACCAATTGATTGCTAGTTAGCAAGCTATCGTAGCCGTTGTAGCTAGCTAGTTTTGAGTGTCCCGGAAGTGAGGTGGCCACTTGGAGGAACAAGCCAAAGATAAACACGTATCAAGAGAGGCGTATTTGGGGCTGGGGTAGTTCTACATGCTAGCAAAATAGACCCTGAAATGCATAACGAATGGAAAATAAATTGGTCGTGAGATAGCCGGTTCATTTAACTGGGTAGTAGAGGTAGTCGATACATATTGTAATTATACGAACGCACTAGTGAACGCCTGAAAGGCGTAGCAGCAAGCGTAACAAGTGCATTATTTCGGAAGCATAGCGACATCGAATCGGTAAGTTAGCTAACAAAAGCTAGCTAGCTAACAACTTAATATCACTTTCGCACTGCAGTGAATGTAATTTCGTAAAGCCTTCTAATTTGTTATGTCGACAACTACTGTATCTACTGTAGGTGGGTCTCCAGCCTCGATTGAGCTATCCCATAGCATTTCTTATATTGGCATATAATATTATACCTGCCAGGGTTGGTCGATAGTTTAGGCTATTTGTAAATCCAATTAGTTACGCTGTCTGGATGTTATCAGAATACCAATAAATGCATCGTATTTGGATTGTAAAATAAATTCATATTTTCAACATTGCTCTGTTTGCTATTGCCACTAAGCAGCTGTCAGCAGACATTCACCGGCTGTTACAGTAGTTGTTACTGAACTACATAACTGGTCTTTTGTAAGGGATGATCCAACAACCAGGATTATGACTTGCTTAGCCTTAATTCTAAATGTGTTTTATTGGCCTTGTTATATATATTTTTTTCGCCCTTTTAGATCACTACCTGCGCGATGGCGCGTGCAGCCTTGGTGACCGCTACCAGTCTTGCGCTGACTGGAGCAGTAATTGCCCATGCCTATTTCCTTAAACACCAGTTCTACCCCACCGTGGTCTACCTTACGAAGAGCAGCCCCAGTATGGCAGTGAGTACCCCTGCATGTTCGCTCACACAACAGTTATTCACTCCAATCTCGTGTATACGCTTGTCACATGTCGGGTATATCATTTTCACTCGCACCCCTTTCCTGCCTCAGGTCTTGTACATACAAGCATTTGTGTTGGTGTTCCTGTTGGGGAAATTCATGCGTAAAGTCTTCTTCGGACAGCTCAGAGCTGCAGAGATGGAGGTATGAACCAGTCCTATCACATTTTAGTGTTAGCTCTTGTTTGGTTTACTCAGGCTTGTGGTCTGTATGAGTCAATAACAGGACCTGGGTGTCCATGTAATGCTGCTGTTGCTTTGGCCTTTGTTGGTGACTGTTCTTTCCTTCACATTGCTGAGTTATGCCTGGCAGTGCTGTGCTGGCCTAGTTACAAAGCCTCCACGTTTGCTAAAAGCATGCTGGAAAAGAACATTAAATATCAAAGCTGGCACGGTCTGGTTCAGCGTGACAGGGCTCTGCATTCCTTTCTACCCTCAGCATCTCATTGAGCGTTCCTGGTATGCCGTGACGGAGACGTGCCTGGCCTTTACTGTGTTCAGAGACGACTTCTCGCCGCGCTTTGTAGCCCTTTTCACCCTGCTGCTCTTCCTCAAGTGCTTCCACTGGCTGGCTGAGGACAGGGTGGACTTTGTGAGTATGAATTAGCACGTCTGTAAGACAGATGGTATAATGCGTGCGATGACAGTTGAAACATTCTCAGTTATAATAGCCAATGCCACTAATCAAAGTCAGGGACTCCCATCGATGAACCTTGTCATCAAATGCATTCCATGGGTTGATATCATGAAAGCAAATGTGTTCTCAAGGTGCTCGTTTTATCTTCTTACTCAGATGGAGAGGAGTCCTAATATATCTTGGGTCTTCCACTTCAGGGTGTTATGTGAGTATGAGTTATATTGTATCTTTTAATAGTAGCGGGTCTAGTAGTTCTGTACTTTTTACTACTCTTGTTAGTACAACTAGGCCACTATTCAGTGATGTGTGAAACTGGTATTTTGAGACCTCGCTTGTTTCACAAATTACATGCAAATATATTAGGCTTTTGCACCTGCCCTTGGATTCACAGCAGTAAACCGACATTAATCAGAATGAGCATAATGTTTTCAACCATTTTTAAAGCCATAGTTTGGTGTGGTGTATGAGTAGGTTATTATCTGGGATGACACCATCCAAATGGCAGGTATTATTTTGCAGGATGATCTGCAGTTATGCTGTTACATATTTATTAAGTATAAAATATAGTGAACCAATACGGCTAATGTGTTAAGCCTAGTTATTTTTTTCCTTTCTAGTCTTGTAGCATACATATTCAGATATCCGACATAAAAATCAGTAATATAAGAAACTCAATAAATATTTAAAAAACCTTAATAGTGTTCTTAATTGTCTTGGTAAGTGCACTCATTATTCTTCCTGCAGGATGTGACCAAACTAGTCCATTCAATGCTCAGTTCAATCAATCAAGTTTATTTATATAGAACAACATACATAAAAGCAATTCAATGTGCTTTGCAGGACATTAAAAGAGAAATACAATTTTAACAGTTTGATTAAAACAGACATGTGTCAATTTAACATGTACAGATTAAAATAAAAAAAGAAACAGAGATAACTGTTTAAAGGAAAATTAAGAAGGTTTAAAAAAAAAAAAAAACAAAAGTAATGAAAATTAAAAAGTCTTGTATAGGGTTTAAATGTTGCTTTTAAAGTATCTATTAAAGCTATAGTGAGGTCAAGCCCTCAGTCATAGGCATGTGAAAACCAACCAAACTTAGTATATGTGTTCGCGCCTATGGCACAAAGTGTATCGGCCTCATGGTGGTGCTATAATCAACTTGTACATGGGCTCCATTGGAAATTAATGTCAGTCTAAGGGGAATGAATGGGGGGAAATGGAGAATGAATGGGAGTCAATGGTGTCACTCAAAGGGATTTTGGTAAACACATTGAAGTCACTAGGGGAATGAATGGCGGTCAACGGAGAATGAGTAGGAGCCAATGGTGATTCAATGGGAGTCTATGCGAAACGCATAGAAATCAACGGGGAATGGAGGGCATTGGGAAGTAAATGTAGGTGATTTGGGTTCTATGAGAATTGAGTTGAAGTCAATAGGGAATGAATGGGAGTTAGTTGGGAATGAATAGGAGGTAATAGGGAATGAAGGACAATGAATTAAGAATAAATGGGTTGCACAGTGGTCCTGAAAGACAAGGACTCTGCCTTTTCTGCTTGCGGATATTTTGTTATTGTATCAAATGTTTTGGCCATCTGTCTTATTTAGTTTTGATGTAATTTTCTTACTTCATAGAACAATGATGGTTCCTTTAGACTTAGTTACTGCGCCAACGCCACTTAGCTTGTGAAACTACTTCTAATCATGGAGATGGGAAGTGACCATTTGCATACTTTCACCTGTTTGAGAAACACTGCATCAACCCTGAACCAAAAGTGTTACTGCAGTTATCATGCCTGACTATATAAAGAGGGCTTTTTATTTGTTTTATTGCATTAAACTGCAGAAAACCATATTGTTCAGAACATCCAACGTCACCTTGTGGAGACTGTGTGCTGAAGGGGGAGAGGCACATTTTGTAGAATGGCCATGCAATCAAACGTTTCCTGGAGTTTGTGGTTGAGACCCACTTTTTAAATGGGTTAATAATGCACCATATAAGCGACCTAAACTACAGAGCTACACTAAGCCCATGCTCTGACACGCCTAGCTAGAATGGTAACGAGATGCAACGTCTCTGTTGGTCTTGGACCGGACCGGATCTGCCTGCCCCTTAACTAAACCCAGTGCTTTTCACAGCTCTGATGGTGCTGCTGGCGATTTTGGACTTCCTGTTTGTCAACCATGCCTGTCACAGCATCATCACACGGGGGGCTTCGGTCCAACTGGTGTTTGGGTTTGAGGTTTGTATTAAACTATACATTGTTGTTTTAACCTCACTCATACACTTGAGTGTCTTGACTTGTCTAAATCCGTGTCTTGTGTGTGTTGTCAGTACGCCATCCTGATGACCATGGTCCTCACCACCTTCATCAAGTACACCCTCCACACCGTGGACCTCCAGAGCGAAAACCCCTGGGACAATAAGGCTGTCTACATGCTGTACACGGAGCTCTTCACTGGTAAACAGACACTAACAACCTCTGGTCCTCTTGTTTCCTGCTCTTGAGAATGTTTCTGTTAGATTTTGTGGACAGATTAAGTTTATTAGACTAAGATCCATTTAAATTTGCTTTCAAGAACTGGTCTTTGCTCGCTTGTCTGGGAAATGTCCTAATATTAACCAGATCTAGATTCAATGTCTTTTTAGTATCTGGAATAGGGCTTTAATACTCACTAATATTTTGTAGAATAATAACTGTAGAATTTACAAATTCAAGTTGTTTTTTTTCTTTTTAAACAAAATATTTTTTTGTACATTTTCAAGTACATACAAATCAAAATATTTGAGCCATAATTTAAACCCAGGTCTTAGTCAGATCTTTGCATCTTAAAACATACCTTTTCCCTTCTGAGGTTTCATCAAAGTGCTCCTATATATGGCGTTCATGACCATCATGATCAAGGTCCACACCTTCCCCCTGTTTGCCATTCGGCCTATGTACCTGACCATGAGGTAAGCCATGCTGCTACTATGAACGTTCAAACAAATGCCATTCTGAATGTTTAAATCCTCGTCCGAATGCACGACTCTCTGAATATACCATGTTATCTGGCCCACAGATACCCTTTTTTTCTCTGTTATGTTTTTAGTAGAGCCGGATTGAACATGTTTGTATTCTATTGGTTCTTTAGGCAGTTCAAGAAAGCCGTAACCGATGCAATAATGTCCCGACGAGCCATTCGCAACATGAATACACTGTAAGTCCAACCGTTTAACATGCAACATGAACATCTTTGTTCTTGTCATGTTTTATCAATTAAGACCGTGAGCATCAACCTGTTAATGAGGAGTGACACTTAACTTCTGTCTCGGCAGTTATCCAGACGCCACTCCTGAAGATCTGCAGGCTTCGGACAACGTGTGCATCATCTGCCGAGAGGAGATGGTGACCGGAGCCAAGAAACTCCCCTGCAACCACATCTTTCATTCAAGGTCGTCTACGGGGGCATACTGTGGACAAAAAAGGCGTAAGAGACGAGGGAACGAGGTTTGATCATTTCTTCGTCTTGCCTGGTAGCTGCCTGCGCTCCTGGTTCCAGAGGCAGCAGACGTGTCCGACGTGTCGTATGGATGTCCTCCGGGCCTCCAACCCCAACGCCGCCCCGGCCCAGGCTCCAGCCCCGGCGGCACCAGTCAACGCCCCGGTTCCTGGTCCACCAGGGAACGGTGAGAGGAGCACGCATGTTCATGGTCTGATATCAGACCACTCAATCTGCACTCCGAAGTTCTTCATGATAAGACCCCAGGCGTCTTCCAAATGTACAAAAAGTTTGGACTGGGCGCTCTCTGTCATGCTCTTTATATTCGTAACCGTTTATTCAAAGCTATAAATCCATACAGTAGTTGTGTTGTTTTTTACTTGTGTTTAGGATATTTCTGTTTTAGATACGGATCTCTCATGGATTTCCAGGCATTTGGTTGACTGTCCTAGCATCGTACAGACACTCATCTCTTGTTCTCTTGTAACCCCCAGTTGCCCCTGGAGTGATGCCTCATTTCCCCCCTGGTCTATTTCCTTTCTGGGGCCCCTTCCCTGGTGCAGCTCCTGGTGCTGGGGCCCCAGATGCCCCTCAGGCCCCAGAAACAGCTCAAGCGCAGGGAACCGGTGAGTCCAGTTTCCGCTGTCCTCTGGGCTTTATCGGGGTTTTGGGGGGACAGGCGTGCCCACGTTGTGGCCATGCCAACGTTGTGTTGACGTAAACTGTCCCCAGGCACCAGCCACTCCACCGGGCCCAGTACAGCCGGGGCTGCTCCCGCTCCAGGCGGCCCTATGCCTGGGTTCCCCTTCCCCTCCTTCCCACCACCTCCGTTCCCATCGGCTCCCTGGCTCCACATGCCCCCACCTCCGCCGTTCGGTAAGTCAGTTAACCCCCGAGCCTTTGGTAGTCATTTGGCCGTTGTCTGTACTGATACGGGCGGTATTACAGCTGGTCTCACCCGGTTTGTTTCCTGCCCCAGCCTCCTCCATGCCGCCCCCGCCCGCGTCCCTGTCCACCATGTCGGAGGCGGAGCTCCGGGAGCTGGAGCAGGAGGGCCGCCAGGGCTTGGAGGCCCGGCTCCAGTGTCTCCACAACATCCACACCCTGCTGGACGCCGCCATGCTCAACATCCATCACTACCTCACCACCGTGGCCACGCTCACGTAGGAACTGGCCGCTCGCTGCCCTGTCAAGCTGCCCCTCGTCGCGGACACATTCTAACGCGAGCGGAAGAGTCTGCTGTGACTTGACGGAACGAGTTTCACCTCGTGTTGAAGCGCACTGCTCCAAAATATTAAGGGAACACGTGATCTTCACAGTATAACCCTCTTATACGCTTTATGAGTCAATTACATTTCAGGGTTATCAGTCTGTCCAGTTAGGAAGCATAAATAATTGTGAATCTGTCTCACCTGTTTTGGTGCAAACGAAAGTGACTGTCGAACTAGTGGCAACAGCAAGACAACCCCCAACAAGACAACCCCCAAAAGTGAATGGTTTTGCTAGTGTCCCTGTCACTACTGGTGGCATGAGGCTGTTGCAGCCTGTTGTCCTGGTGCAGGACAACGCCCAGCCTCATGTGGCCAGAGTGTGTAGACTTCTTGTATGAAAGAGGAACTGATGTCATTGACTGGCCCTCATGTTCCTTAGACCTGAATCCAATTGAGAACCTTTTGGACATTTATGTATCAGTGCATCCGATGTTGCAGAGTAGTTCCAGGAGCTCACTGATGCCCTGATCCAGGTCTGGGAGGAGATCCCCCAGGACACAATCTGCCGTCTAATCAGGAGCATGCCCAGATGTTGTCAGGAGCTTATACACTTATCGAGTTGGCTTGATGAAATTCGTAAGTTGGAACAGTCTGTGATTTCTATTGTTTACTTAAATTTTTTATTTGAATCCAGCCCTCAATCAATGGGTGATATTGATTTCCATTGACTGTTGTTAAGTCATTTTGTTCTTAACAAATTACGCAATGCACAGTACCATTTTAAATGTTTTATATATTTAGTTCATGGAGACTCGATGAGTGTATAAGTGTTGCCTTAATTTATTTTAGAAGTGTATAATGGTGTTGCACACTTGAGTACTTTAAGCTTGTTGTCATGCCAATATTACTCCCCCTTTTCCCCAGACCTCCTCGTTCAGAGAGCAGCAGTGTTGTTGGGGAGGCCAGTGGAACCTCTCCTCCCTCAGCTAGTGCAGAAACCCAGGAGAACCAGGAGGTGGACTCTCAGATCAGTACAGGTAATTCCAAGTGTACCGTACACCACAGTTTCAGTTCCTAACATCGCCAACGCTCACCGCTTTGTTTTCAACCATATTTTTCAGTCACCGATCCTGAAGCTGCGAACGGGGCGACAGGTTTCTCCCTGCCGGACTCGACCACGTTGGAGAAGTGTGAGGGGGGTGAGGTGGAGGAGGAGGGAGGTGATGTTGGAGAAGATGGGGAGCCAAGCCCTTCGGAGTTGAGGCGTCGTCGCCTCCGCAAACTGGAGACCTCACCCCCTCCGCCTGACCCTTGATACACATCTGCCCACATGACCTGGGAACTGACTTATCAATACCTTGTTATTGATTAGCAATCACTAACATATATTCTTTATGTCCGACGCTTCCCCTCTCCCGGCTGGGTTTTGTGCCGTTTTAAACTCCGACAAACAAGAGGAACAACTGCAGTTATCCAGTTCCTGATTCACTTTCGTTGTCATTGTTGGAACACACAAGCATTTTCTTCTTTTCTTCTAATGGCTCTCAGGGCATTGGCAAGTTAGATGGCCTCTTAACCAGTACTGAGAACGGAGGTTCAATCACAACCTTGCCTGTGACACCATTCTTGATCAGTGACAGAGTGGACGTACAGCGTTTTGAAGTCTTCGCTCACTGGCCCCTTTTTGTTTTACCTGCTGTTACGTCATTGCCCGTGGAACAAATCCAGTTGTGGGAAGTGGCTTTTTCTTCTTTTAACTGTAAAATGTATTGGCCTCATCCTCGTGCTTGTCAGACGTGTTACCAAGTCAGGTCTGACCCGATTAGTTAAGAGTTATATCAGTCTGAACAGCAGGTCGGTTCTCAGATATGGTACCGTGTTCCCTATAAAGTGCACTGGTCCAAAGCAGTGCACGATGTATGGAATATGATGTTGCCACAATGCTGAGGACAGTGTAGTACTTTTTTAGTTTTTGTTTAAAAAAATAAATTTAAAAAAATGATCTGATTTCTGGCACATGTAGATTTTGCTGTGAGTGCTGACTGGGTTATAAAGTTAACAAGTAGGTTGATTTAACCTGTACATACTGTAAAAAGAGTTTTAATAGGATGTACATACCGCAGAATAAACCATTCAAATTAAACATTGCTGTCACCACCGCTTACATGTTTGGATGTACCTCAGTTCTGCCTGGACCTCCTCACAGATTAACCCTGGACCCTAAAATTTAATTTCAGTGCTGGTTTTGTGAACACTGATTTAGCCTAGCGTAGGACTAAAACTATCCAAATTGTATTAGTCCAGGACTAGGATGAATCTGTGGCTGAGTAACCAGCCCTACATGTTTAGAAACTGTCCCGTGTTCAATAGTCCTGGGATCTTCCTATTTACTACATGGTAGTGAAGATGAGAAACATAGCTAGGAGAAAAACACAACTTTGCATTAATGTTAAAACTTTGTAATTACAATATAATAAAAAAACACATTCATACAGTACTATGTATTCCATTTAGTTAAGAAAACCTGACAAAAGTCCCTTAAAACTCAAGCCGGTGGGGGGGCCGGTATTGTTATGCTTTAAAGACAGGTGATAATCAGATTAAATAAACAACTGTACAACCACAGAAAATGACAAACATCACTATTGTATGCCTTGCTTATTGCAATGATAATACAAATAATTTACTACTATTTATCTAATCAGCAAGTAGAAGGCATTTTAAAAAGTGACAAAGGATTTGAATAAAAGTTTTACAGTGGAATGGAAATAGCTTGTGTTCCCAGTCTCTATCCTTGCCAATTACATTGGTGGTCATCCAAACACTACGTGACACGGAGTTGACAGTGGAAAGCCAAAATACAGAAGTCAGACAAACACACACTGCAAAAGTAGAACTAATTAAGAACAAGCGCTGGCGTTTTCATTTCAAAAGGTGCATAGTCTGTAAAGAGTTACGAGTTCTAGTAGGTTTTCTTTGTGCAAAAACGCATAACCTCAATTAAATTGATTGTCTGCAGCTGCATGCATATATTTATTCCCTGATTAGGGAATTAGGGACCAATTCAACATGTCACTGCAGACCGTCAACAGCAGTGCATCCAGTGCACTATAGTCCCTTCCTATCCACTGCACTATGGTCCATGGATGCGGTGCACGCCAAGGGGAAAGGGGAGCCATTTTAAATTAGATTGGAGTTGCTTAGTAGAAGTTCGGTCAGTTCTGTGGTGTGGAGTAGAAACTGTGATGTTGATTCTGGGCCGGAGGATTACTGGCAAACAGCAGAGGTGTTGTCTCTCTAATTGATCCATACCAGCTGGTGAGAAGAGGCAGAAGAGTGTTATTCACATGTTTTGTTGTATACAGTGTACAGTAAATAGTCTACAGTAGGCACCGAGGAATACTGTGGATATACACAATGTTCAAATTCCATAACATTGATGACATGTAGCGTATGTTTCTATCTGAAGTCACCAACTAAACAGTGAACACATGGAAGTTCTCTATTGTGTGAAAGATGGGTGTATGACAAAAACATTGAGTCATTCAAAACAAATCTTATCCATTTCATACCAGACATGAAACTGGTTTTATATTCGGTTATATCAACCAGTTTGAAAAATATTTAAAAATAGAGTTGTAGTACAAAAACAAACAGTTCACTAATTTAGATGGTAAAATTATTCTTTATACTACTCTTAATTAATCAAGGGAACACTTAAATCACACATCAGGTCTCAAACTAAATATACGAAAGATCATAATCTTTAATATACATTGTAATTTGTTGAGACCAAAGTGACATGTCAATGGAAACCAAAATCACAAGCCGATTGAGGACTGGAGTCAAAATCAGACCGAAAATCTAAGTAAACAAATTTGCGTGAATCTCTTCCCGGCAACTCAGTAGTGTGTATGGCCCCCACATGCCTGTATGCTCTCCTGACAACGTCTGAGCATGCTCCAAATGAGACAATGGATGGTGTCCTGGGGGATCTCCCAGACCTGGATCAGTGAGCTCCTAGACAGTCTGGTGTTAATTGGCAGCATCGAATGCACCGATACATAACATCCCAGAAGCTCTTAATTTGATTCAGGTGTAGAGGAATGTGAGGGCCAGTCAATGGCATCAGTACCTTCCTTCATCCAGGAACTGCCTACACACTCTGGTCATAAGTGCACCAGCGTAGGGCCTGACAATGGCTCTGAGGATTTCATCCCGGTACCTAACAGCAGTCAGGGTACCACTGGCTAGCACGTGGAGGTCTGTGCAACCCTCCAAGAATATGCCTCCCCAGACCATCACTGACCCACCGCAAAACCGGTCATGCTGGATGATGTTGCAGCATAACATTCACCACGGTGTATCCAGACTCTTTCGTGTTTGTCACGTGCTCAGTGTGACCCTGCTCTCATCTGTGAAGAGAACGGGGCACCAAAGGTGGACCTGCCAATTATGTTGTTCTCTGGCAAATGCCAATGGAGCTGCATGGCGCTGGGCTGTGAGCACTGGTCCCACTAGAGGACGTTCAGCCCTCATGCCACCCTCATGGATTCTGTTTCTGACAGTTTGGTCAGGAACTTGCACACCAGTAGTCTGCTGGAGGTCATTTTGTAGGGCTCTGGCACTGCTCCTCCTGTTCCTCCTCGCACAAAGGAGCAGATGCCGGTCCTGCTGCTTCTCCATGTTCTGAGGGAGACAGCAACCTTCTTGCAACATCTCGAATGGATGTGCCATCCTGGAGGAGCTGGACTACCTGTGCAACCTGAATGTAGGACCCCCGCCAGTAGTGACAAGGACAGTAGCAAAACTAGAGAAGAACCAGCCGGGAAAGGAGAGAGCTATATCAACGGGGTTGTCTTGCTGTTGTCTCTCCAGTCTACCTGTTGTCACTTTCATTGGCGCCAAAACAGGTGACATTACTGGACAGATGGAAGTTTAATTGACTTGGTGTTATACGGTGATGATTACGTGTTCCTTCGTTTTTTGGAGCAGTGCATGTTCTCCCCAAAGTAATCTTAAAGCAATGTTTTTTTTTTTTTTATAAACTTGTAATATCAACCATTTCAACATGGCCACTTCCCCAAATACAAATTGAAAGTTTTGTCAAATTGGGAACAAAGTTGTTTCATGTGAAGCCTTGTGAAGCACCTATAAAGAAAGATTTCAGTGGGTGGACAGTGTGAGATGAAGAGGGTGGTACCTTTGATGTGGATGTGAGTTGTTGACCCAAGGAACAACGGAGTCAGTGCCCCCCCCTGCTGGGTCATCAAAAAAATATGGCCGTGGTAACCTGTTGTTAACAGGCGTGTTACCCTGGGGGAGAAGAAAACAACAGAAAGGGTTCAGAAACAGACGAGACCCTTCAGAACAGGTTCAGAAACAGACAAGAACCTATTCA
This sequence comes from Novumbra hubbsi, assembly GCA_016801125.1. Classification (NCBI taxonomy): domain Eukaryota; kingdom Metazoa; phylum Chordata; class Actinopteri; order Esociformes; family Umbridae; genus Novumbra; species Novumbra hubbsi. The sequence goes on from JACXGK010006659.1 coordinate 14,877, forward strand.
GAAATTTTTTTAAAAAATCTATTGTCAACAAAAAGATCAAACACGGTAAAAGCATAAAAGGCCAGCAACAGGAACGGAGCCTCCATAGTGAACGGGAACCAAACGTCAACGTGCACAAGGCGGGAGGCAGAAAGGCATGGAGGCACACCGTTTCCTGAGGCGGTTGACGGACTCGGAAGATGAGGATGAGAAGGCTGGTGGGCAGCAGCTCCCAGATGAAGAGAATGGCCCCGAACGCCAAGTAACCCCGGTCCCCGAGCTCATGACGTAGGTCCGCCTGAGGAGACAGGTCGTACGGAGAAACCCATTCACATCCTTCCTCAAGCGCTGATCATGTAGCGCTGTGTCATTACTCCAGTTCAGAGTACCATTATTTAAAAAGAAAAACGTATTATCATATTACTTTCAAGAAATGTTTACCTGGTCTGAGATGTTATACCAGTCAAAGTCAAACGCCTCCACCTTCCGGGTCTGCGACAGTATGAGCACCGTCAGGTTGTAGCATGCTCTACTCGCAAAGAGCACTATCACACCTGCACCGAGCACCGCAGTCCGACACCCTGTCGTCCCCTGACGGAAGAAGACGCGTAACGTGTATTATGGAGCTCTGACTGTTACTCAAGATAACATTTGACGATACATCTGCTCTGAACGCACACATTAATTGTATTGGCAGCTACAATGAAAAGGGCAGTCAAACGACGCGTCAGAGCATTCAAACCCAAGTCCAACCCAAGCCCCGCACTTCCCGTTGATTTAACGGGCGCTTGTCTTGGGATTAAATAAGTGCAGGTACAGACTAAATGCACATTAGACTATGTCAATTCAAATGTATGTGTTAATAATGCTTGCTCCGTTAAAGTAGCCAATCCCAGACATCCCAGGGGTCTCTTTTGACTAGAACACTGAACCAGAACACTGTTTGCCTAGAAATAGACCGTTACGGCCCAATTGAAGCACTGGATTTCACAACAAATCACCAACCGCTGTCTTGCAAAGCGGTCAGGATGAAGCAGTGTACCTTACTGAGCAGGTAGGGGCTGGTAGACGGGGAGCGTCTGGTTAAGAGGAGCAGGATCGCTGCTAGACACACAGCCTCCAAGATGAACAGCAAGTCATTGACCAACACTCGTATCAGTACCAGGTCCCAGGTGGTGCCCCCGACCCTTCCGTTCCGGCTGAGGACCGCACACACCACGTTGACACACAGGAACAGGGCACTTAGCGTGGCGTACAAACACCGCGCCCAACATCTGAGAAGAGAGGGACTTTAGTCAGCTGGAATGATTTCAAGTGTTTACGTTTCGCAAGGAGACTTCCTAGGTGACACGAGCAGCAGCGGGTAGCTTTAGGGAAGTGGAACTCACAGTGCGTGGCCAGGCTCAGTATCTGGGCTGTATTTCTCTCTCACTTTCAGTAATACCTGGGAAAAGGACAGAGGAGAGAAAACAAAGCCAATTGTTAAAGTAAACGCATAATAGTTACTTAAACGTGCCCTACTAGGACAACCCGAGGAAACCCGTCCACACGGGGAAAACGGCTGAACCGACCCTAGGAAGGCAAACGCCGGACGTCATTGAAAAAACCCAAGCAGACGATGCGGTGAACAGAAATAAGCGGCGTTACCTGAGAGAAGTAGAGGTTGATGAGACTGAGCGTGGAGAACTGCAAACACACAGGGAGGCAGTACAGCAGCCAGTAGACCGCCGTGGGGAGGTGGTTGGCCGCCACGGCATTACGGAAGTAGAAGGAGAAGAGGGAGGTGCGGAGTGCAGCCCACAGGAGGCAGAGGAACAGAAATACACTCTGGTAGCTCCAGCGCTTGTGCCCGTACAGCAAGAGGAGCCAGAGCTGAACGTACACTACCAGGAAGAGACCTCCGTACAGGGTGGTGTAGAGGACGGTGACCCCAAGCTCGACTGACGGGGCGACAGCCGGGTGAAGGGGGTAGGGCGGGGGCAGGGTGGAGTTGGAAAGTACAGGGTGTGGTGTGACTGGCGCTTCCATTAAAGTGTTTGGGGTGGCAATGGCACTTAGTGTACGGCAGTATGAGGGTGCTTTGCTTGTCTATAAAATTTTGCAGTGATCACAATAGGATCATTATCGTTACAAGTATACACTGGATGATTTCAGTGTTCCCTTTTTAGAAAGAGCAACAAAAAAAAACATATTCAGTTTCAAAAACAAGGTGCTCTTGCTCAAAACTGGTCACTTCGGCTGGGGAAAACTGCAAAAAGAGAACAAAACGGCTGTTGTGAAAAAGCAGAAATCCAACCACACTTATCTAAATATCAAACATAAGCATTAAGTTAGCGAAGGCGAGAGTGCAGACCCTAGCAAGAGGCATGTTTGGTTGTTGTTGCTTGTTCCTTAAGAAACTGCAATTGTAAAGTACGCTTGTACTAATAACTCGACTCCAATTGATTCGTAGGAAAGTTGGCAAAGGGTGTTTCTTATTCGCTTTTTGCTGTATAAACAGCCAAACGTAAATACCACATTTGAACAACTGCATCGTGATTTAATGACACCTAAAAATAATTAAATTACAAATATCCACTTTTAAAAGAGAAAATCATTTGAACGTGTATTAGACGTCTGTTCGATGTCTTTTGAACGTCCTTTACTCACTAGGTAGTGTGTAACGGTATGTGCAATGGCATACACCATTGGTTTTTATTTACGCGTTTAACGTACATATTGTAAATGTCGAAAAAAAACTATTTAAATACAGCACTGTACCCATGTAGCTAGATAGCTAACTAACTGAAACGGTTCTAGTACTCAAGTCAATGTTGTTTACGTCATTTGGGGGATCTCCCAGTTACGCCACTCATAGAAAATTCAACGGGACTTTGTCCTGTTCAATCCCGCATGTCAAAACAACTTCACCAAACAACACTAGCAGCCGATTCATTAAAATATAAGTGCGGTTAGAAGAGTTCCCATCTTTAAGGTTGACAGTGTGTGTATCTACGAACTGACCTGTTTTTGTAAACTAGCTAGCTAAGTTCGCAGCTAAAGTTAGCATACCGGTAAAATTTACTGGCTATTATACCGTACAAAAGAAACATATCGTACAGAAGATACATGCCTGTTGTTTAAAATTAAGTGAATATTTTGCGTAGCCCAGCTACAAGAAAACATATCTAGCATTTATAGATCGCTTTTCACAGGAACTCAAAGCGTTTGAAGAGCAAAAAAAACAACACAGTACAGCAATAACAAATGTGTCATGACAGGTCAGCCAACTGATGCCCTAATTCATATGCTAGTTTACTAGTCGCAATTTTAGGCAGTTTGGACTGTAACAAAAATAATTCAGCACTGACGTTAAGGTACCTTTTTCGAAGATGCGATATTGCTCCGACAGTACAGGGGGGTTTATAAAAAAGTTCGCTAATTTCGTACTTCCTGGTTGAGCTGACATGACGTAGTAAAGTGGAGGCGGGTAAATATGCTTGCTGCAACTACTTAATCAATGCTATAGGTGTCAGCCCCATTTCACTCTTTCTGTAGTCACTATTTTAATCAACATCGCCCTCAGGTGGTGCAAAATAAAGTATACTCACAATACATATCCATGAAACGCCAGGGAACAGGTAGGCTTAAATAAACACAACTTTTAAATCATCATTATGATAAGACACGGTTGTAATCTGAGACCATTAAGTCTAACATTCTTGTTGGATACTGGTCAACCTCATCATACAGCTTTGTGGTACACTGTCAAACACTGTAAGTTCGCAAGTATTTCCACAATACCAGAATGCTTGACATGAATCCTGTTTACATATGGCAACAGGGTGTGTCTGTGCTTGTGTTTCTGGTGCTCAGAGTTCAGTACATGTTTATCTGGGCTTTAGGGGTATTTCCTGGTGAAATTGAAGGTGGTCGGGCTACAGGAAAGTAAATGGCAGCAGGGAATGGGTAGTTTGTCCAGGTAAATACAGCAACTACACAGAATAATACAAAAACACAAGGCAGAAGTCTTAGTCATCTTATATTACAGGCTCTGTGTGACTGTGTCCGTGGGTGTGCTGCTCCTGCTACGAACAGGGCACCTCAGAAATAATGAGGGAGGGTCGAATTTGGACAAATCAAATGATCTCTAAAGAAGTTAACTTGAGGAACAGGTTGTGTTGCTGCCAAAGATGAAAACTGACACATATCTCTGCCTACCTCTGATGTTGGCTTTGTATGACTGTGTGCTTTCAGGCATGAGAGGAAATAATTGGGTAGTTATCATGGAGCTGTTCTCCGTCAGGGAGTGGTAATTCATACTTTGCACTGTAGAGAGGGTTGACCGTGGCGGTTAGTTATCCCGAGTTGGGCTTCACCTTACTCGTATGAGATTTATTACCTCAGTGTCAATGGAGGACATAAATCAATGTGCGATCAAGGGTGCACATCACATATGGTGTACCTCGTTCTGTTCTTCAGGGATGCATAGCTATGGACCTAACCTATTTATTTCAATGGATTAGATAGCCAATGAGGACTGTGTATGTGCTTTTCTTCAAATTGGTTACATAACAAAGAGTAATGAAATACAATTTGTTGGGATTGGTTTATTAAATAAACAGACAATTATTTATTAAACAACAGTCCTTATTTTAAAATAAATACTGCATGGGGACATTAACATCAATTGATATACATTTGATTGCAACTTCCTTGGTTTTGGTTTGATGCTTGCTTTAAAATTGCTTGCTTTTAAAGTTTATATTGGGAACCCCATATGGTTTCATGTTTCAAAATACAGATATGGATTTGTTGTTCAGAGATACCTTGTAACGGGGTTGATAACGATCCATACCCCTATCACCAAGATAATTAACTACACTGAGTGCAGAATAGGTGCAGCTATTCTGTTTACAGTTGGAGGTGGCTTGCATATTTTCATAGTCCTTCTAGTCTCTAGGCAACCGATGGCTGGTTGCTAAGGGGCCACATTATGTGGAAAGAAATAGTGCAGGTGGTAGAATTGATCTTTCCTGTCTGTCCTCATTCTAACAGATTCATTTTTAGAAGCGGTAATCAACCACGGTTATGAGCAGTCAGAAGTGATTTTTCCTATACACCTGATTTCTGTGGAGTCATTTAGAACCTCAATAAAAGGCCATTTGTGACTGATCTCTTTGTTGTTGTTTTTTTCAAGGGACACAAAAAGTAAATCTGCTGCTGTGCCTCCTAAGGTATTGCTACACAGTATGATTGGCTCAAATGTATTACATTCATTTTGTGTTGTATTTAATATACAAATAGCATTCTATTAATTTATTCTTCGTTTCAACAATCTTTAGTTGGAAAAACAGTTAATGTTGCAGTTTCCCGCAGCACACAGTTTTCACTACACTTGCTCTACTAAACATTTAATCTGTCTGCTTTATTAAAGTCACTCACCCAAAAAGATTCAACACCCCCCCCACTGACTCTTCAGGGTTGTGTCTTTAGCCCCCTTGCTTCCTGGTAATCTAGACCAGAGGTGTCAAACCGGTTCCGCGTCGGTCTGCAGGTTTTTGCTCTCACCCTGCACTTGATTAATTTTGTCACTAATTGGTCAGTTTCTGCCCTCACCTGGTCGTTTGGGTATGACCTGGGAACCAATTTAGAGGGGAAAAAACTAGAACCTGCAGACACACTGCAGTATTTAGACCCCAAGTTTGACACCCCTGGTCTAGACCGTGTGGCCAACTTTGCTGACAACAGGCATATATCCAACAATATTTATTCAGCCTGCCTCTTCCTCTGTGACCACAAAACCAACAAGGTTATTATTGACTTTAGGGAGCACAAGAAGGATCCTTTATGTCCCGATCCACAGTAAGGCTGCAGAATACAGTTGAATAGATTTGTGTTACAGTTTCTGTATCTACAACGGTGGACTTATAGTCCATTCAAACACCCATGTAGTCAAGACAGTGCCACAGCCAATTAAGATATTTCGGAATGCGGGGCCTATCACATACTGACCTAGGTCTACCCAGGAGTTTGAAAACATTCCAGCTCAAGCCTCATCCCAACTCATGGTGCAAAACTGGTTTGTGTGGCAGGGTACTATAGCAGACTAGAGTGGCAGGCCATTAAATAAAAAGTTGCTCTGTCAATGAGCATGACAGGTAACCCTTATTGCTCCCAGATGTTTGCTGTGTACAATTGTTGTTTACAGCATACAGGTAAAAAATATTTATAACACAAATAGTAGACTACTGAACTCACTTCCATTGCAATGCTGTACTCAAAGTTACTTAGAGCAATTCTGGTTAATAGTCTTGGTCAAAATTGACGTTTTTACAGATTTCCTCTCGGAACCAGTCAGTTACAGGGGAGATGCTTTATTTGTGTCAAAATCTAAAGCAGGGGTCTCAAACCGGTCCACGGAGGGCCGAGTGTCTGCAGGTTTTAGTTTTTTCCTGTAAATTGGTTCCAGGTTCAGACCTAAATAACCAGATGAGGGTAGACCTAACCAATCAGTGACATAATTAATCAATCAAGTACAAGGTGAGAGTGAAAACCTGCAGACACTCGGCCCTCCGTGGAACCGGTTTGAGACCACTGATCTAAAGTAAATGAAACGAATATTCAGATTTAGGCTATAAAACGTTCCTTTTCATTTGTATTACATTTCGCGAATGTCATGTTGATGCACTTTGTTAAAGGCTGACGGCAATGCACTGTATATGTTTCACCGAAATCAATTGAATTACGGTATATTCATAGGAATAGGATAACGAGTGTGAACTCTGCAGTATAAACGGGTTGCACGCACCTGGAACACCATCCGGAACTAGATGACAAGTCCTGTGCCGGAGCCTAGAGCCAACAAGGGAGACGGACAAACAAAAAACCTGGCCTGGACTAGGCCCGGCCGGGCCGGGACACAGACCCAGTTCTTTTGATCCAGTTCATACAAACAAAGTTGAAGATCGCTGAGTTTGAAGTTTGATGACTGTTAAGCCTTAAATGTGCATTGGCATCTTATAATTACTGCCTGGTTCTCAGGACAATTCGTGTCATGCTGACTTAGCGTATTACCTATCTACATTGTGTAATGTTGTGGAGGTCTTAAAATTCAGGCGGTATCTCTAATTTTCTCCCACCCTGTGGAATTAGAAGTGTTATCCCAACAACTGTTTATATTTAAACATCCTGTCACTTTTTAACCATCTTACAAAAGCTGTAAAAACATTATGTTTTTACAAAGATTCTAAGTATATATATGTATAAATCACTTTGCAAAACAACCTTTTGCGGAGTCACAACATTTAGACCCTGATACTATGTTGCAATACAAAAATGTACAACATGTTGAGATGAGATGACCACTGCTCGTAAACAGTCACACAGTGGCAGGAGAAGAATGTCACGGTGAATCATTGTTGACGTGATTTTTACGCGTTGACTCTCCAGACAGCTAAAGGCTCCGCTCACAGTGGTTACAGAAAAACTCCGGATTAAGACAGGCCTAATTATCATTTTGTAAACGTATTGATGTAGGACGATATGTACTGTACAGTTATCCGTGCCACGTTAGACTGGAAAACGACAATAGGTATGGACATATTATCATTAGAAGAAAACATTATAACTGATCTGCTGCTATAAATCATTAATAACTTAGTGTCTATGCTAAATACTTGTCAAGAGTCAGTCTTTTGTAAGCACAATCAAATTGATGACATTTTCCATCAAGAGAAAAAACAACACCATTGGGCGACGGATTTGTATTGGCTGAGATTGAGAGTGAAGTATGTGCGTCAGCTTGTTGCCACTGCGTGGAGGAGGGAGGACACCGTTGGACCATGTATACAAGACTGCACGGGCAGATCATTAACTAGATCCCAGAGGAAGAAAAATCAGCGGAGCTCCACTAATCACTGGGAGAAGGAGACCTGCAGACCAGCCACGATGCTGGGCACACAGGAAAGTCTGTGGATCCTACCTTTGGTTTTACTAGGGCTGCAACCATCCTGGACTCAAGGCGAATCACTTCGTCAGGTAATTCCTATTTTAAATTCAGTATTATATAATATATACTAGTTATATTGAGCAATGAGTGTCAGTAAGCAGAAATTTGTTTTTACTTGAAATCTATACTTAAAATCTCCATATGTATAAAAAAGTTGATCTTTTGTAATATTAAGTTATTGAAACAATATTGCAATCCAGTCTAACAGGTGGCATGTTTTTTTTGATTTGGTTTAGTAAAGTATGTTTCTGTTTGTTTTTAAGTTTATTATTATAGTCTAGGGACAAAAATAAATATTTGCCTGTCCTTGGAGCGTCATGCGAACCATTACGTAACACGCAATTGTTCTGTTACGGCAATTGGTAAGCCTATATTCACGTCAAATCAACGGTTCCAGAAACCCACTGTCCAGTTAAGATTCGGCCATTTGATATTTTTACACATTTTACATGTTTCATTATGTAAACAGTAGGCCTACACTTATATCCGTACGTTCTAGTTTAATAAGGAGGAGGGGGAATTTACAATTTGCACACATAAACTCACTTCAGGGCAAACGGCTATACAGCGGAAAATATAAATAGCCTGTTTAACTGTGAGGGCATGTGTTTGTACATGTATTGATATTCAGGTGTGTGACCCGTCCAAAGGTGGCACCATCTTTGACTACAAAGCTAAGACCCTTAATGGGAGTCGTAACGTTTCCCTCAGTGAGTACAGGGGAAAGACCGTCCTCATCGTCAACGTTGCCACCTACTGAGGTCTCACCTTCCAGTATTTGGGTAAGAGTGCCTGACATAAGACTAACAGTATAGCATAAGGCTAACAGTGAGGTTAGCTATCAGTATAGCCTGACTCAAGAATTTAAAGAAGACTGGCCCAACACTCATGTTGTGGTTTATTCCACAAAACACATGATATGCCAATTACGCGATTTACTACACTTTTACTGTCAATACAATATACTATATTTGAAGGCTCAGATCCATATATAAACTCACTTTCTTGAGGTAGCTTTATGATCAGATCAGTGTATGCCCTATTTTATCCATGTTGTCTGACATCTTGTGTTATGTAATCAGAGTTGAATGCACTACATGACGAGTTGAAGAATTACGGGTTCACCATTCTCGGGTTTCCCTGCAATCAGTTTGGAAAGCAAGAGCCATCAGCCAATCATGAGCTTCTGGCCTCTTTAAAGTGAGTGTGGTCATCTTGGAGGTTCATTGCCCATTCATTACTCATGGAATGTAAATGTTAACCAGTGAAACCTGAACAGTCTTTTCCAACAATGTTTTCATTATATGACAGAAATAATCTTCAGATAATGTGTGTCCTGCATGCCTGATGGAGGAACGACAAGATGCCAATGAAGGCAAATCCTCTGTCAATCAACAGAAGTTAATTAAGTTTAAGAGAAACCTCCAAAGTTATGGGGATTAGTCTCCAGGAAACAATATACAAATCCTTAATAAGTTTTAGCCCACCCTGAATAGTGATATACCAAATCCTCTTTGGCAGACTTATTATGGGTACAATGGCTCCTGATATGTACTACTATAATACAGTGAATGGTTTTAATAGAGTTATAACATGGTCCGTCAAGCAAACCCCTTTACTTTTTAAGGACACATAGTGGCTATTAGAAACAGTTGGGTAATTAAGCATCTTGCCTTTTGTCTCCACCCATAAAAATGAATCAGATCAAACGTATTTTATAAATGCCTTTTTACCTAAGCTGATAGTTCTGATAAAGATACCAAGCCTAAAACCCAAAACAGCAGGCAACAATAAGATCTTGATTTCCAGGACTTGCTAGACAAACTCCCTAATAGGGTCAGAAACTACAATTTATAATAACCTAAATAACCCATGCAGTTATTTATAGGTAATCCAAATGGAACGGCATTAAGGGCCTTTGTGAAGTATTTAGACCCCTTCACTTTCTCCACATTCTGCTGTGTTATAGACTACATTTGTTATTGATTACATACATTTTGTTGCCATCAATATACACACAATGCCCGAAAACGACAAAGCAACATCTGAAATATTTTATGTACAAAAGTAGTCAGACTCCACGTAAGAAGAAGACGTTGAGTATATTCACAGTCCCAAGACTCGATCCAGTGTTTTCTTGTGCTAATAGTTGTTGCCATTCTGAAAAAGGTGAATCTGCATCCCAGTCTGAGGTATTGTGCGCTCTTGATCAGGTTTTCTTCAAATACTTTTTGTATTTTGCACTGTTTGTCTTTCTCGCAAACCTCACCAGCCACCGAAAAGCATCCTCATAGCATGATGCTCCCACCACCATGCTTTACCATAGGAATGGTGTTAGCCAAGTCAAAAGCATTACTTGATGTCACCTAAAATGGCGCTTGACATTCAATGTTGATTTTAGTCTCATCCGACCTGAGAATCCTTTTCGTCATGCTCAAAGAGATCTCATATGTCTCATATGAGTTATACTATATTATAAAGGCCTCATTGATGGAATGCTGCAGAGATGGTTGTTTATCTGGCATATTCACCAATCTCTGCAGAGAAACTGAAGTTTTGTTAGAGTGGCCATTGGGTTATTGGTCACCGGTCTGACAAAGGCCCTTCTTGCCTGGTTACAGCCAGCACTTCATAAAGCAGAAACTTACTTGGTCATTTTCTTTTAGGGATTAGGTATAATAAAGTTAACATTTCTTAAACTGATACCTAAGTCTCTAAACAAATGCCTAGGGTACAGTATAGCACAGTATTTGAATGATTTTTTTGAAGGTTAGTTACTTTCTCAGCTTTAGCACCCCATTGTAAAACAGGCCGTGTGAGTGTTGTTTTCCATCACATCATTTATCTATCTAGGTCAATAGCTTTGTGGTGCCCCAAATAGGGGGACACTTTCCTTTACTCTACATTGCACTACATTCAACCAGCAAGTAGTGCACTATATTGTGAATATGGTGCTAATTGGGAGGCAGGTCACTGATACACATATCTCTCTCTTTTGGTGCCAGGTATGTACGACCAGGAAATGGATTCATTCCAAATTTCCTACTATTTGAGAAAGGGGATGTGAACGGAGACACCGAACAAGAACTCTTCACTTTTCTCAAAGTAAGCTAATGATTAGGTTTCATGGACTTTCTTGCCAAGATTCATGGGTTTTACAGAAAACCCAATAGGAAAATGCCTGGAATTATTAGAGATGAACTAGGAGATCCAACATAGCCTGCTCCTTCATTCTTTGGAAACTGTGTAACTCATACCCACAAGTAGTCAACCAGCTGTTTTAATCGTGATCTTGCTTCCTATAATAAACCATAGAATGAAGAAATGTTCTTACCTGACAATCCTGCCTTCTAGATCTGTTCTAACCTAACAACCCTGTCTTCTAGAACTCCTGTCCACCAGTAGGGGACAGCTTCGGGAACCCCAACGACAGGCTGTTCTGGCAGCCCCTTAAAGTCAATGACATCAAATGGAACTTTGAGAAGTTCCTGGTCGGAGTGGATGGAAAGCCTGTGATGAGGTGGTTTCCTAGGGTCCCGGTGTCTGAGGTTCGGACAGACATCTACAAATACTATAGCCAATATTTGACCCAGTACACCCAGCAGAACTATGAATAAGGTCTTAGTGCCTAGCTCCTAAATGGCACCTTGTCCCGTACGCTTTTCAGTACCAAAAGGGTTTGTATAGGGAACAAAATGCTATTTGGGACAGCCCATGTTCTAATCCGGGGCAATTCCATTTCAGTTGAGTAATTTCTTGAGTTAGCTATATTGACTCGGAACACTGATATCTGTAGTGTACAGTAGGTATGCAAAAGCAGCTGATGAACCTTGAAATAGGTTTGATTGAATTCATACACCCCCCCCCCCCCCGTCCTTTAGAAGAAAAATGACTCAGACAACCCATGCATTTGTAGAAAAGAAAACCTCCAGCAATCAGTTTTGTAATGTAGTCAGCGGCAACAAAAGTGTGGCTGGTCACCATGAGGTGGCATGTCGCATGAAGGTGAGGCTTGAAAACAGCACGTCTGTGGGGCCAAACCGGAGTCAAGGGGTCCAAGCCCAGTCCTTGAGTGCATTCAGACTGGGCCAGGTAACCCTGTGAACCATGTCACCTCCTGGTTCTACCACCCAGATCAGCCACGTCGGGTCACTGTAGTCCTGTGCTGATGAATAATGCCAATAAATAATGTCAATGCAAACCAGACAAGGGTGGTCTCTTCCTGTAAACAGTTCTCTGTGGTGTTTGACTATGCGAATGTGATGGGACTCTGCCGAACAAACCCTACCACAAGATTTCTCGTAAGCAATCCGTTTTTGTCACAAAAAGGAACATAGAGAATCCACATTAATAAAAAAAGAACAGATTTAAATAACACAGCTAAATAACACAGTTAGAATATGTTTATTAAGCTAGTCAAATACAAAAATCTTATCACATTAGTAATGTCCTTTTGCCTACTGCAAAACCTCAGAGCTACAAACCAGAAAAATCCCACTGCCAGAAGAAAACAAAGCATTTCTTTCAATTCAAAACACCTAACCCTCCACTCCACAATTGGACCATTCTGAAATCTAATCTTAAAAAAAAAAAAAAGCCTGTTATAACTGTATGTACACCAAGTCTTTTGACCAATAGCCGGAATTAAACAAACGCAAGGAAACCTATGCAGCCTTTTTAATACCATACATATTTAATCCGATCTAGTTACGGGTCTGATTGACTGGGAGGAAATACAGTGTAGAACATCGGTTCACCACACCAGGAAGATTGGAGCCTTAGAGTACCCAATCCCAGATAAACCCCTCGCCTATTAAAACGCCAGACAAGACATGAAAGCATTGTTTAGGAATATAATATAGAACTCCCCTTTGTCATTTGTCAACGCCAATCTAATCCTCCTCTGCTAGAGTATCTGGGCGAAAGGTTAAGGGCTCATTTTGGGTCTGTCACAGTGGTTCACAGATGTAGATGTAGATAGGCCTGCTGGAATAGTTGGCATGGAGATGCTGGTCTTCAAGTTAGATTAAGACAGAATAGCCAGCGTAGTCAGGAACGAGTTCCAAATGGCCGCATAATTTCTGTGTTCACGCACTACCTTTGACCAGATGTCCTGAAAGGGTTCTGGTCAAACGTAGTGCAGTAATTGGGGAGAAGGGTG